>PVKS010011479.1:0-56586 GCA_004027875.1 Aplodontia rufa | reverse complement strand
CAGCACAATTTACCATTGCTAGGCTATGGAAACAACCCCGGTGTCCCTCACAGGAAGAATGGATCCAAAAACTGTGGTACATTTATACCATGGAATATTACACAGCAATTAGAAACAATGATATTGCAGCCTTTGAAGGTAAATGGATGGCTATGGAAGAGATCATGATGAGTAAAATCAGCTTAACCCAGAGATCTAAGGGTGGATTGTCTCCACTCATCTGTGGAGGTGGGGACTAGACCCTGGACAGTGAGAAAGTTGGTCTATTAACATGTGTTAAATCCAGATAAGATGTAATGTTTTACAACCTAATACTTTTTTTAGAGATATAGTGGGAAGGGGAAGGGTGGGATAAGGGAGGGTAATTGGGGGGGCACTCCTGGGGGTAACTGCAATATCCAGAATATATACACATTTTATATTATTTTGTTAAAAACTTGTAAGGTTGTTCAAAAATAAAAAATAAAAAACAAATTATTTGAATGAGCTGACTTTTGAATTTGTTGATTTCAGTATTTTCTTTATTGTACATTTCTACTTGTTTTTATTTGAAAATCTTTTAAATATTAATTACATGTTAAATATTTTATTTTTTATTTTTAACTGTTATTTATTTATTTTTGCATTTTTCTCTGGGTTTAGAGAATGCAGGCCCATCTGTCAGGTAAAAATTCAACCTCTCTCTCTCTCTCTTTTTTTTTTAATATCGTGGCTGTTTATTGGAAAAAATTGTTTTTTATTCTTTAAACATAGTCTTACATTTAGGAAGGATATTTAAATATTTTTATTTTTAAATATTTTTATTGTTAAATGTTTTTAATTGAACAAAAATTGAGCTATCAATTTGGGGGTATTGGTTCAATATATGTATTTTTTTTTGTTAGAGGAACAGAGAAAGAGGAAGAGAGAGAGAAAGAGGCAATCAACTTTAGTTTTTCATGTGGCTTTCATTGCTCCAATACTTTGTTGTAAATGTGGTACTGGGATTTGAACCCACATCCCCGCACATGCCAGACAAGCACCATAACCATTGAGCCACCACTCCTGCCCCTAGGTATTTATTTTTGAAATGTATTAGTTACCTTTTTTAGTTTTTTTTTTAGTGCATTGTAGTCATACATAGTATTGGGTTTATTTTGACATAATTATACCAGCATGGGATATATTTTGCTCCAATTTGGTCTCCAGTTCTTCCCCTTTTCCTTCCTTCCTCTTCCTGTTCTCTTTCCTCTATTCTATGGGTCTTCTATTTATTTATATTTATTTTAATTAGTGCATTATAGATACACATAAAGGTGAAATTCACTGTGGTGTGTGTGTGTGTGTACATTTATAAACGGATAAATAATGAAACTGATAAAACTATATATATATCTATAGTAGAATAAATCTATACATATAGTTTTATTCTACTATTTTATTCTACTATTCCTCACTTTTCCCCATCCCTCCTCCCTCCCCCTCAATCCCCTTCCTCTAGTCCACTGTTTTTCTTCTATTTTCATGGGATTGTCCTCCCTTCCCATTTTCTTCCCATATTTCGGTCTTGATTCCATATGCGAAAGACAATGTTCAATCCTTGACTTTCTAGGTCTGGATTATTTTCTTTAGCATGACTTTCTCCAGTTCCATCCTTTCAATTTTCTTTATGACTGAGTAAGACTCCGTTGTGTATATATTCCACAGTTTCTTTGTCCCTTTGTCTGTTGGCAGGCATCTGGGCTGGTTCTATAACTTGGCTATTGTGAATTGCACTGCTATAAACATTGATGTGGCTGCATCCTTATAATACGCTGACTTTAGATATCTTGGATACATAACTAACGAATTGGATAGCTCTGTCACATGTCGGTTCCAATCATAGTTTTTTAAGGAATCTTCTTGCTGTTTTCCACACAGATTGTACTTATTTTGTACACATCTAGGAATACGCATACAATGCATACACCAACAATGTATGAGTATACTTTTCCCCCTCATTGCCAGGATTTGTTATATTAGTTGTATTCTTAATAATTGTTATTCTGACTGAATCAAGTTGAAATCTAAAAGTAGTTTTTATTTGTATTTCACTGATTGTGAAAAATATTGAATATTTTTTCATATATCAGATGTCCATTTGTGTTTCTTCTTTTGAGAAGTGTCTCTTTCATTCTTTTGCCCATTTATTAAGTGATTTATTTAATTTTGGGGGGCTGTTAAAGTTTTTGAGTTCCTGGTAAATTCAGAATATCAATCCACTGTTTGATGAGCCAGAGGCAAAAATCTGCTCACATTCTATAAACTCCCTCTTCACTCTCTTGTTTCCTTTGCTGTGCAGAAGTTTTTAACTTGATGTCATCCCACTTATTGACTCATGATTTCATTTCTTATACTTCAGAATTCATGTTAAGGAAGTCAGTGCTAAGAGAATATGTCGGAGTGTTCAACCTACATTTTCTTCCAGCAGTTGGTTACTGGTCTCATTCCTTGGTCTTTTATCTACTCTGATTTGACTTGAGTAGGGTAAAAGTTAAGGATCAAATTTCAATCTTCTACATATGGTTATCCAGTTTTTCTAGCACCATTTGTTAAAAAGGGTATTTCTTTCTCCTATGTATATTTTTGTTACCTTTGTTGAGTATCAGATGATTATATGTATGTGGATTTGTCTCTGTGTCTTCTGCAATATTCTGTTGGTCCTCATGTTATTTTGGTGTCAATAACATGCTATTTTTATTACTGTAATTTTGTGGTATAAATTGAGGTCTAATATTGTGATGCCTCCAGCATCACTGTTCTTTCTAAGGATTGTTTTGGCTATTCTAGGTCTCTTTTTCTTCCAACCAAATTTCAGAACTGTGCTTTCTGGTTCTCTGAAGAATATCATTGGTATTTTCATGGGGATTGCATTAAATCTGTATAATATGCTTGGTAACATGTCCTATCCAAGAACAGGGTAGGTCTTTTCAACTTCTAAGGTCTTCTTCAGTTTCTTTCTTCAGAGTACTTCCATCTCCTATGTTAGATTAATTCCCAATTATTATATTTTTAAAGCTATTGTGAATGGATAGTTTTCCTAATTTCTTTTTTCAGGTTTATTATTGGAGATAATTCTATGACTTGGAGATTGATTTATGAATATCGATCTTATCTGTGTTCATCTTACTACTTTGTTAATTATTTATCAGTGCTAGAAGTCTTCTGGTGGAATTTTTCAGGTCTTCTAGACATAGGATCATGACATTAAAGAGGTAATTTGACTTCTTTTCTTATTTGTATCCCTTTAATTGCTTTCTCTTCTCTAATCACTCTGGCTTGAGTTTCAAGAACTATGTTGAATGGGAGTGCTGAGAGTGGACATCCTTGTCTTGCTTCTTGTTTCAGAGGAAATGCTTTTAGTTTTTCTCCGTTAAGAATGATGTTGAAAGGGGCTGGAGTGGTGACTTGCTGGTTATGGTGCTTGCCTGGCATGTGTGAATAAGCAAGTTCAAACCTTAGCATCACATACACAACAGAGTGTCGGAGCAACAAAGGCGACATGAAAAACTAAATAAAATTGTTTCTCTCTCTCTCTTTAAAAAAGAAAATGATGTTAAGGAGTACAAAATGTCAGCAGCTGCAGTGGCGGTGTGCCCAAGCAGTGCTGAATGAGAAATCTCTCCGTCACTGGTGACACCAACGGTGGGAGAAGTGCCTTACCGTGAGGTGAGTGAACAGCAAAATTTCTCCCCAGATTCATCGTTAATCAAGGAAGGAAGTTTAATAACATGGAGTCACGGACAAGTTGAAAGTTACACCACTGCCAGCTACCTGTGTTCTGAGACTGCGGTGGCAGCAGCAGTGGCTGCTTTAATACACACAAATTAGAGACCCTAAATCTGATTGCACCAAGAAGCAGGGCACCAAGAACCACTGTGTTGAAACCTCCTGGAGGGTGATACAAGACACCGCTTTGTGAATAGTGAAACCAAAGCCACCAGCTACAGCGTGCATTAGGGAGCTCAGTACAGAAGAGTGACTCCAAATTCCCAGTGTTTTGACTGTCTGCCCTAAGAGCCGTGTGGAACTTGTGGACTTTCCCTTCTGGTCTTGCATCTCGCATTTGCAGGCTTCTCCCACCACACCCTTACACACCCAAACTGCAGGAGGAGTCTGTGACCAGGACTCTGCTCAGTAGGGCCTAATCAGCCAGGGTGGACTCTGTCTGCAGGTCCAAAGACACTGCCTGAAACTCTCAGACAGGGCAGTGGCTAGTGTCAGCCTCAGGGACCTATGAACAAAAGGGGTAGCCTGGACTCAGTGCCTTCCTTCACTTTCTGACCCTGATTTCATTTTGGTGTACAAACATGACCTCATACGTCCTGGGCTCTCCAAGTAGGACTAGGCTTCCACGCCCCCTACTGCTTGCATTTCAGACCTCCACAAATACTGGTCTGGCTGGGCTGGTATTTCCTTCACTCCTGCCTCCCCTTGATGGGGTTGTAACTGCCCTACACATCATCTCTTGGGGCATAGAAGACCTCAAGACACCCAAGAGTGGGGCAATAATGGTCCTAGGGGAGCTCAGTCTAGGCCAGCCACTCTCTTTGGATCAGTAAGAGTTCATTAAAGCCGCACCAGGATCTCCAAGACTCCCAGTGGCTCCTGGGTTCCTGGCTGAACAAGGACAGGAGCTGGGGCAGGCAAACACTAAACTGCCCAAAATGCAACTTGGGTGGCCCTAAAGACTGTTCTCAAAGAAAGCAGGGAAGATAATTGTTTGCAACCCCTCTACCAAAGAAAAATACAAGGAGGCCTCCTGAGAATCTCACCGTCAGTTGAGATACCCAAAACTCATTCTCTCAAAAAAAAAAAAAAAAACTCAACTGGGAAGTGACTCCACCTAGAAGTCAGCTGTGAACATATTCCCCACAGTACATATTGACCTCAGCGTGGTATTGGTATCAACACAGAACTGAAGACCAAAGGAACAGAATAGAAGATACTGAGACAAACCCTCAAATCTTCAATCATCTGATATTTTATAAAGGGGGCAAAAGCATACTGTGGAAGAAGGACAGCCTGTTCATCAAATGGTGCTGGACAAACTGGACAACTATATGCAGACAACTGAGATTGGATCCTTACCTATTACCCTGCACAAGAATCAAATCAAAATGGTTCAAGAATCTGGAAAATAAACCAGCAATTATACAATTGCTTGAAGAAAAAGTAGAATCAACACTACAGGACATAGGTGTCGGCACCACCTTCCTTAACAATACTCCCATAGCACAAGATTTAAACCCAAGAGTGTCAAGATAGAACCGACAGAATGGGAGAAAATCTTTGCCTGCTGCAGCTTGGACAGAGGGCTAATATCCAGAATATACAAGGAACTCAAAAAACTGAACATGAAACCTACAAATAATCCAATCAATAAATGGACTAGGGAGCTAAGTAGAAATTTCTCAATGGAGGAAGTCTAAAAAGCCCATAAATATATGAGAAAATGCTCTACATCAGTAACAATCAGAGAAATGCAAATCAAAACTTCACTGAAATACCACCTCACTTCTGTCAGAGTGGCAAAAATGAAGAATATGAACAATTTCAGCTGCTAAATAGGCTGTGGGAAGAGAGGAATGATGTTGTACTGCTGGTGGGACTGCAAACTGGGACAGCCACTCTGGAAAGCAATGTGGGGACTCCTCAAAAAACCTAGGGCTGGATCCGCCTTATGACCCAGCTGTCCCACTCCTGGCTATTTTCCCAAAAGAGCTAGAATTGGAATATTACAGAAATATAGCTACATCAATGTTTATATCAGCTTAATTTACTATAGCTAAACTATTGAACCAACCCAGACACCCCTCACTGGATGAGTGGATTCAAAAACTGTGGTGTGTGTATATATATATATATACACACACACAATGGAATTCTATTCTGCTATGAGAAAGAATAATATCATGGCATTTGCAGCCAAATGGATGGAGATGGAAAAAATTATACTGAGTGAAATATCCCAAACTCGGAGACTCAAGCGCCAAATGTTTTCTCTCATATGTGGAACCTAGAATACAATCAGAAACTGACTAAAAGTTGGCTAAATTAATAACAACCTCAAAGTGGGTGAATTTTTGCATGATCAGGGAACCTTGCCTATGACACTGGGGGTGAAGGAGGGAGACAAGGAGGGAGGATAGGACTAGGAAGGATATTAAGGCAGCTGGAGGGAGGGAGTAAGGGGGTTATCAACCCAGTGGGGAACCTTCAACTTCCATGAGAAACCCAACTGACAGGGGTAAAGTAGTAGGGAAGCATAGAATTGGGGAGGGGGGGAACCCAGAGAGGAGAGCATGGAATGGCATCAGCCTCAGCTTGCTCTATCATTATGCACATGCTTCTGATTGTATGGCATAGATTCCCTCCTTAATCTAAGACTATCTTGAACAAAAAGAATGATGTTGACCTTGAGTTTGTTATACACTGCCTCTACAGTTTTAAGGTATGTTTCTTTTATCCCTAGTTCCTCTAGTACTTAAACATGAATGGGTGCTGCATCTATCTTCTGCATCTATTGAAATAATTATATGATTCTTGTATTTAACTCTATGTATGCAGAAAATTACATGATTATGTGTATTGACTTATGTATGTTGAATCAAACTTGCATCCCCAGGATGAAAACCACTTGATCATGGTATACAATCTCCTTAATGTGTTTTTGAATGCAGTTTATCAGTATTTTGTTAATGACAGCACAAGACTTACTAACAATATGCCATGACTATGAACCACAACCACACTTCTATTCTAACACTGAATGTGAATCATCTCAAAGCACCACTCAAAAGACACAGACTAGCAGATTGGATCAAAAAACAAATTCCAACAGTATGTTGCTTATAACAAACCCAACTAAACAGCCAATGACATCCACTGATTAAGGGTGAAACGATGGAGAAAAATCTACCATGCATATGGCCCAAGAAAGCAAGCTGGTGTTGCAATACTTATATCTGAAAAGGTAGATTTCAAACATAAACTAATCAGAATAGATAAAAAAGGCCACTACATAGTAGTAAAGGGAACACTATATCAGGAAGATATAACCATAGTAAATGTATACTCTCCAAATAACAGTGCACTCAACTATGTGAATATATTACTTCATGACATAAAACCACTTATGTGTCAACACAATAATACTGTGTGACTTCAACACTCCTCTGTCACAAATAGAGAGATCATCAAAATAATAAAGAAATTTCTATCCTAAACAACTTCATAAATCAAATGGAATTAACAGACATCTGTAGATATCCCACCCCAAATCAGCAATATACACATTCTTCTCATCAGCACATGGATCCTTCTCCAAAATCGACCATATTCTGTTTCACAAAGGAAATCTCAGCAGATACAAAAAAGTAAATATTATTCCATGTATCCTTTCAAACCATAACTCCATGACCATAACAATTAACAGCAAAAATCATAACAGAAAAAGCGCATACAAGGTGATTGAATAATACCCTATTAAATGAAGAATGGATACAAGAAGATATGAGAGCAGAAATCAAGAAATTCTTGGAAGAGAATGAGAATGAAGACACAATATATCAAAACCTCTGGGACAGCATGAAAACATTCCTAAAGAGAAAATTTATAGCACTGAGTGCCCACATTAAGCATGAAGAGAGTTCTCAAATAAATAAGATTAAATCCCTCCTCAAATCCATACAAAAGGAAGAACAACCTAACCCCAAAGCCAGAGAAGACAGGAAATAATCAAGATCAAACCTGAAATCAATGAAATTGAGAACAAAAAAATAAAAAAAAAGATGATGAAACAAAGAGCTGGTACTTTGAAAAAATGAATAAAATTGATAGACTCTTAGCCAATCTCACTAAAAGAAGGAGGGAAATGAAGCAAATCAATAAAATCACCAATGAAAAGGGAGTGATCACCACTGACCCCCTGGAAATCCAACACCTCATAGGAATATATTTCAAAAAAACTATACTCCTCTCCTCTAAATTAGATAATCTGGAAGACATGGACAAATTTCTAAACACATACAACATCCCCAAATTGACACAGAATAATACTGAAATCCTAAACAGCCCAATAACAGGCATTGAAATCCATACAGCAGTTAAAAGCCTACCAAAAAAGAAAAGACCAGGACCTGATGGTTTCCCCACTGAAATTTACCATACCTATGCAGAGGAGCTAACACCTCTCCTTATTAAGCTATTCTAAGAAATGGAAAAGGAGGAAACTCTCCCAAACACTTTTTGTGAGGCAACCATAACTCTGACACCAAAACTCAATAAAGACACATCAAAACAAGAAAACTACAAACCCATATCCCTGATGAATCAGGATGCAAAAATCCTTAATTAGAATCTACCAAACCATATTCAAAAATACATCAAGAAGATAATTAATTCATCACGATCAAGTGGGCTTCATTCCAGGTATGCAAGCCTGATTAAAAGCATGCAAATCAATTAATGTAATTCATCACTTAAGCAGAATTAAAGACAAAGACAATATGATCACCTCAATTGATACAGAAAAGGCCTTTGATAAAATTCACCACCCATTTATGCTCAAAACTATAGAGAAGATAGGAATCAAAGGAAATTATCTAAACTACATGAAGGCTATATATGCCAAACCCCCAGTTAGCATAATATTAAACGGAGAAAAGATGAAAGCACAGGAACAAGACAAGGATGTCCACACTCACCATTTTTATTCAATATAGTTCTTGATACCCTAGCCAGAGCAGTCAGATAAGAGAAGGAAATCAAAAGGACAAGAACAGGAACAGAGAAAGTCAAACTATCCCTGTTCGCTTATGATATAATCCTATATCTGGAAGATCCAAAAACTCCACCAGAAAACTGCTTGAGCTAATAAACAGATTGAGCAAAGTGGTAGGCTACAAGATTGATACCCATAAATTAATAGCTTTCCTATACACCAACAATAATAGGGCAGAAAAAGATATCAGGATATTGGTCCCATTCACCATATCCTCAAAAAGAATAAAATACTTGAGAATTAATCTAACAAGGGAAGTCAAAGACCTCTACAGTGAAAATTACTGGACACTGAAGAATGAAATCCGATGTTCCATGTTCTTAGTAAGGCAGATTGAATAATACCAACGGCCATTCTGCCAAAAGCACTTTATAGATTCAATGCAATCACCATCAAGATACCAATGTCATTCTTTACAGATGTAGAAAAAGCAATTCTCAAATTAATTAGGAACAATAAAGAAATCCAGAATAGCCAAAACATTACTAAGCAAGAAAGACAAAAAAGGTGGTTTTGCAAAACCAGATCTAAAACTATACTATGGAGCTATAATAACAAATACAGAATGGTACTGGTATCAGAATAGAAATAAAGACTGATGGAATATAATAGAAGAACCTGAAATAAATCCACACATTTTTAAATATCTGATCTTTGACAGAGGGGGTCAAAATATAACATGGAGGAAAGACAGCCTATTCAACAAATGGTGCTGGACAAACTGGACAGCCACTTGTAGAAAGTTGAAATTAGATCATTATCTCTCACTTGTGCAAATTTCAAATAAAAATGGGTCAAGGAACTATAAATTAAACCAGCTACCATGCAGCTACTAGAAGAAAAGTTAGAACCTACACTCTAGCATTTGTGAGTAGGCAAAGACTTTCTCAACTAGACTCCTAAAATGAAAGAATTAAAGTCAAAAATCAATAAGTATAATGCCATTAAGTGAAAAAGCATTTGTACAGCTAAGGAAATGATCAAAATTGTCAAAAAACTTTGTACAGAATGGTAGAAAACTATGGCCTGTGATTCTTCTGACACAGGAATAATATCCAGAATTTACAAAGTACTCAAAAAACTTAATGTCATGAACATAAACATACACATGAACATAAACAATAAATGGGCTATAGAACTAAATAGAAACTTCTCATCAGAGGAAATTGATCAAGCCAATGAAGTATTTTAAATCACTAGTAATCAGAGAAATGCAAATCAAAACTACATTAACAGTTTACCTCACTGCAGTCAGAATTGCAAAAATGAAGAATATAAACAATAACAGATGTTGGAGGGGTTGCAGGGAGATAGGAATACTAGCACATTGTTGGTGGAACTGCAGACTAGTACAGCCCCTCTGGAAAACAGTGTGGAGAATCCTCAAAAAATTAGGGATGAATCCACCATAGGATCCAGCTCTCCCTCTTCTGGGTATTTTTCCAGAAGAGTTAAGAGTCAGCACATTACAGCAACACAGCAAAATCTATGTTCATAGGAGCTCAATTTATAATAACTAAATTATGGAACCAACCCAGGTGCCCCTCACTGGATGAATGGATCCAAAAACTGTGGTACATATACGCCATGGAGTTCTACTAAGCAATTAGAAACAATGATATTGCATCCTTTGAAGGTAAATGGATGGAAATGAAGAAATCATGCTGAGCAAAGTTAGACAAACCCAGATAGTCAAGGGTAAAATATTTTCACTAATTTGAAGAGGCTGGAGCTAAATCCAGGCCAGTGTGAATGATAGTCAAACTCATGTATTAGACCCAAAAAAGGCATAGCCACCTATAATCTGGGGCAGACATACATATGTATCAGTGAGGAGGGGGAGGGGGCAAGTGGGAGACGAGAGACGGAGGGAGAATCGGAGGGATCGAGGGGGTAATTCTGATTTAAGAATATATGCATATCATATTGTTACTTAATTTCTTAATTATAAAAAGACCCCAAAAAAGTAGAAACCACTCATGGAGATCACATGGAGATCAAATAATACACTCTTGAATAGTTAATAGATAATAGAAGAAATCAGAGGAAAAACTTAAGAAAAACCTGGAGATAAATGAGAACAGTGAAATAACATATCAAAATCTGTGAGACAGTATGTAGGCAATTCTAAGAGGATAGTTCAAAGTATTAACCTCACTCATTAAAATAATAGAAAGACTCAAAAATCAATGACATAATGCTTTGTCTCAAAGCCCTAGAAAAAGAAGAAACACCAAATTCAGTAGAAGACAAGAAATAATTAAAGTCAGAACTGAACTCATTGAAATCGAAATTGAGAAAATAATACAAAAAATTAATAAAACTAAAAGTTGGTTTTAGAAAGGATACAGAAAACTGATAAACCACTAGCCACAGTAATGAAGAGAGAGAGAAAAATCTCATGTTATTAAAATACAGGATGAAGAAGAAAACATCACAATAGGCACTTCTGAAATCCATTCAATCATCAGAAACGATTTTGAAAATTTATACTCCATTAATGTAGACTACTTTGAAGATACGGATGAGTTTCTAGAGACATACAAACCACCCAAAATGAACCAGAAGGAAATAGAACATTTAAACAAATTAATTTCTTGTAATGAAGTTGAAGCAGTCATCAAAAAACTTCTGAAAAGAAAAGCCCAGGACTGGATAGATTCTCAACCAAGTACTCTTAGACCTTTAAAGAACTAATACTAATCCTTCTCAAATTATTACATGAAATAGAAAAGGAGGGAATTCTGCCAAACTCTTTCTAAGAAGTCAGCATCACACTGATACTAAAACATAACAAGGACAGATCAAGGAAAGAAAACTTCAGACCAATATCCTTGATAAACACAGATCCAAAAATTCTTAATAAAACATTGACAACCACATACAAAAAATACATTTAAAAGATAGTACACCAAGTGATATTCATCACAGGACTACAATATTAGTTCAGTATATGTAAATCAATACATGTAATTCACCACATAAATAGACTTAAAAACAAGAATCACATGATTATATCAATAGATGCAGAAAAATATTTGACAAAGTACGGCATCCATTCATGTTTAAAACACTAGAAAATATAGGGATAGAAAAGAACTTAACTCAACATAGTAAAGCCCATTTAAGACAAAATGGTGAATGGAGAAAAACTGAATGCATTTCCTCTAAAACAGGAACATGACTAGGATGTTCACTTTCACCATTCCTATTCAACATAGTTTTTTTTTTATTTTTGAACAACCATACAAGTTTTTAACAAAATAATATAAAATGTGTATATATTCTGGATATTGCAATTAGCCCCAGGAGTGCCCCCCAATTGCCCTCCCTTATCCCACCCTTCCCCTTCCCACTATATCTCTAAAAAAAGTATTAGGTTGTAAAATATTACATCTTATCTGGATTTAACAAATGCTAATAGACCAACTTTCTCACTGTCCAGGGTCTAGTCCCCACCTCCACAGATGAGTGGAGACAATCGACCATTAGTTCTCTGGGTTAAGCTGATTTTACTCAGCATAATTTCTTCCACAGCCATCCATTTACCTTCAAAGGCTGCAATATCATTGTTTCTAATTGCTGTGAAAGCAGTGTGGAGAATCCTCAACATAGTTTTTGAAACTCTAACCAGAGCTATTAGGTAAGAGAATGATGTTAAAATGATACAAATAGACAAAGAAGAGTTCAAATTATCATTGTTTGCTGGTGACATGATTATATATTTAGAAGATCTACCAGAAGATTTCTAAAGTTCATAAATGAATTCACCAAGGTACCAGTATACAAAATCAACATTCACAAATCAATTATGTTCCTTTATTATCATGATGAACATATTGAAACAGAAAATAGGAAAACTACCCCATTCATAATAACTGAAAAAATAAATAAATACTTGGGAATCAATCTAACTAAAGAGGTGAAGGACCTCCATAAAGAAAGCTATATAACACTAAAGAAAGAAATTGAGGAAGACCTTAGAAGATGGAAAGACCTTCCATGTTCTTGGATAGGGAGATTTAATATTATCAAAATGGACAAGTTACCTAAAGTGCTATACAGATTCAAAGAAATACCCATCATAATTCCAATGAAGTTCTTCACAGAAATAGAAAAATATCATGAAATTCATTTGGAAAAATAAGAAACCCAGAATAGCCAAAGCAATCCTCAGCAAGAACAGCAAAGTAGGAGGCATCGCAATATCAGATTTCTAATTATGCTACAGAGATTTAGTAACAAAAACCGCATAGTACTGGCACAAAAATAGAAATGAACACCAATGGACTAGAAAAGACGACTCAGAAACAAACCTGCAGAGAAACAGTTAACCTTATACCAGACAAAAAAGCCAAAAACTTAATTTGGAGAAATGACTTTCTCTTTAACAAATGGTGCTGGGAGAACTGAAATCCATATGTAGTAGAATGAAACCAATTGCTATCTCTCACCCTGCACAAAACTCAACTCAAAGTGGACCACAAAGAACTAAGACTGAGACCAGAAACCCTTTACCTACTACATGAACTGTAGACCCAATATTTCAACACGTTGACTCAGGAACTAACTTCCTAACCAAGACCCCCAAAGCACATGAAGTAAAAGGAAAAATCAATAAATAGGATGACATTGAAAGCTTCCTCACATCAAAGGAAACAACAGCACAAAGAGAGAACCTACTACAGAATGGGAAAGAATCTTTGCCTCCTGCACCTCGGACAGGGCATTAAAATCTAGGACACAAAAAGAACTTAAGAAACTCACCACCAAAAAACCAAATAATCCCATCAATAAATGGGCAAAAGAACTAACAGACACTGCTCAAATGAAGAAATACAAAGCGTCAACAAATATATTAAAAGATGCTCAGCATCTCTTGCAATTGTAGAAATGGAAATTAAAACTGAGATTTCACCCCACTCCAGTTAAAATGGCAATAATCAAAAATATGAACAATAAATGTTCACAGGGATGTGGGGAAAAGGGCACCCTTATACTTGTTGGTGGGAGTACAAACTGCTGTAACCACTCTGGAAAACAGTTTGGAGATTCCTCAAAACACCAGGAATGGCTCCACCATTTCACTCAGCTATCCCACTTCTTGGTATAAATCCAAAGGACCTAAAAGCAGCATACTATAGCAATGCAGCCACATCAGTGTTCACAGCAGCTCAATTCATAATAGCTAAGCTGTGGAACCAAACAAGATGCCCTTCAACTGATGAATGGACAAGGAAAATGTGAGAAATATACACAATGGAGTATTACTTAGCCTTAAAAAAGAATGACACTATTTCAGTTGCCAGCAAATGGATGAAACTGGAAGATATGCTAAGTGAAGTAAGCCAGTCTCAAAAAAACAAAGGTGGAAGCTAATCCAAGATAAGAAAAAGAACAGAAGAATAGACAAAGGGGAAGGAAATGGATGAGGAATGAGATGGGGAAAGTTCGTGGAAGGAACCAGACTTAAATTTCTCATATTTATATATGAATATATCATAATGAATCTTATCAACATGTGTATCAACAAGTCACTAAACCAAAAAAAGAAAATAGTAAATAAGACCAGTAGCGTAGAGGTAAGAGAATGCAGTGGGAGGGGACAGGGGAGGCAAATACTGGGGACTGAATTAGAATAATATACCACGTACTTTTATAAAAATGCCATTTTTTACCCTCTTGTCAAGTACATCTAAAAGGAACAGGGAATTGGAGGAAGAGAGGGTAAGGGTAAACACTGGAAACTGAGTTAAGACAAGGTACACACCAAAGCTTTATAATTGTGTCATTGTATATATCCTATTGCCATGTATATACATTCATATAAAATGGGATTGGAAAAAGGATGGAGAAGAGAAAAAACTGGAGACTGAATTAGAACAAGTTAAACTCCATGTTTTTGTAATTATGTCATCGTATAATCTCACATTATGTACACCTAAGAAAAAGAACCAATAAAAATAAATTAAAAATGTAAAATAAATTAAAATCCTGACGCTTGTGAAACAAGACATAAACTATAAACATATTCCTGGCAAAAAAACCATAATTTGATGCCAATTTTCAGAAAACACCAGACAATGGGGCAGGAGCATTGGCTCAGCAGTTTGAGTGCTTACCTGGCATGCACAAATACCCAGGTTCAAACTCCAGCACCAAATATACAAATAAATATTGGAGAAACAAAGGCTAGATGAAAGATAAATAAATAACATTGATTCTCGCTTACTCTCACTCTCTCTTAAAAAAAAAAGAAAGAAAAATAAAATGCCAGATAAATCTAAAATGAGAGATAATCACAAAATGTTACCCTATTTTTTCATGTTTTTTTAAAGAGAGGGAGGGACAGTGAGAGAGAGAAAGAGAGAGAATTTTATTTAATTTTTCACGAGAATTTCGTTACTCCAACACTTCACTGTGTATGTGGTGCTGGGTTTTGAACCCACATCCTTGTGCATGCCAGGCAAGCGCTGTAACAGCCGAGTGACTGCTCCAGTCCCCAGCTTATATATTTAAAAAAGGAAAAGGCTGAAGACCCATTTCAAAAGAAAGGTGATGAGGCACCATCCACAAACTGGGATTGTATCCTAGATTAGGTACAAATTTCCATAGAAGATATCTACCTTCCCCATGGTATGCAAAGCATAATTTATCACAATATACCCAAACACAAAGTTCAGACAGGATTGTTAGCCTATGTGATACCTACTTGACAACTTTGGCCCTAATCCCTGCGTTACACTATTTGTAGGCATTCATATAGCCAGTTTCCCTCATGCCCAAAGTACCGGATGACTGAGCTGAATAAACATTTCATCACTGACCACATAATTATGCAATGAGCTCTTCATTAACTAGCTGTTTTTAAGTAATTATTCTTTTTTTATGAAAGTTTTAAATCACTTATCCCTGGATGTTCAGCTACTCTGACAAAAGAGCACTGGTACCTGAAGTTTGAGTGGAAATTGAGGGAGAACTCCAGGAAGATACCAGAACCATAGAAAATGCCCATACACCAGGATTAGATGGGTAAAAAGAAGGTGGGGAGAGTCTCCGAGGAGACATGCAGACAGTGATATAAAAGTAGTAGTTTGCATCCTGAACCACTTTGAAATCTAAAGATTGTTCCAGGATCACCACATAAGAACAAACCTGCTAAGTCAAGGATTGGATGATCTTAAATATTTATAAATTTTGAGAGATTCCATTCATATAAAGTTTTAACTTAAGTTAGATTACAAATATTATTTCTAAGTAGAAATAAAATATAAATTATAATTTTAAAAATGCTAATTATAAATGATAATAAATTGATGACTTAGTTATTGAAGAATTAAATGCATTGCAAGAAGCATCTTTTCTTTTTAGTGTGATTTGACCATGCGGTAAAAATTGTAAAAACAGACACAGTAATAAGTGAAAATCTGATGTGGGGTGGTGGCTCAGTGGTTGCAGTGCTTGCCTGGGATGCGCCAGGACGTGAGTTCGAACCCTAGCACCACATACGCAGTGAAATGTCAGAGCAACGAAAGCCACATGAAAAACTGAACAAAACTGATTCTTTCTCTCTCTCACTGTCCCTCTCTCTTTTAAAAAAATGAAAATCTTAAATAAGATTGAGCAAATGGGAGTCTGAACAGATAATAATAAAGGAAGGATGGTCTTCAAAATGGAAAGGTCCCTGGGTTTTAATCAGAGCTGCATGCCTGCTTCACTGTAAGACTTGAGGAAGTGTTTCAGTGACCTTTCAATCTGAATTCCTTCATAAGTGAAATCTGGAAATAATCTCCTTCCTTGATGGGTTTTGGTAATAAGCTCAAACTTTTCCTAGCAGTAAAAGTTACTAAATAGATCTTTAATAAAGTGTAGAGTGGGTGGTCTTGGCACACTAAATCAACCTAGGGAAGGGTATGCCAGTTTTAGCTTTTCAGTTTAGAGAAATCAGTAGAACTAGATATCAAATAGCTTTTATTTTCCCAATGGAGAACTAGATAAATAAGTCAGTTGAAGGTCAAGTGCTGGTGGAAAGTAAATGTTTGAAAAAAAATCAGTAGGAAAAATTTGGCAAGAGGTCAATAAATGATAAATTAAAAACTGCTAAGTGGTTATAAAGTAAAAATCGTACTAGAATATTTTTGAGGTTCCTATACATGCCCATGAAATCAATAGACCATGTCTATACAGCTGCTGAACTTGAGGTCCAAAAATCCATGCCCAGCGATAAACACGGATATCTGTTCCAAAACTTGTGTGGGTTGGCTAAAAATTGCCTAAAAATGTTGTGGGAGGAATTTTTTTGAAAACAAATATAAAGAAGTTGATTTCTCCTTAAGAGATAATCATGTTCTTAAGAAAAATTATCTACCTATAGAGATAGCTCTGTTTTTAAAAAGAATGCATATTGTATATTTTTTAGTTTTGTTTTCTTTTTAATTGTGTATATGCACAATTATGGATAAACAAATCATATGCACTGCTTGAAATATATTGTTTTAAAACATGAAACTATCAAATAGAAAAAATAAATATACTAATTTGACTACTCTCATTCAACCTCTTGTACGAATCTTTGAAAATCTATAGAAATGTTAGGCTAAGGTATTGTAATCATAACCATGTTGAGCATGAACTAATAAAACTAATAAATATTTTCAGGTTAGCTTAACTAGTTAGATCTCAGTAATCAGTAGTAGAGAACAATGCTAATTGGGATTAACTACATTCCATTTAGGTTGTCACAATTTATGTGAATTGGATCCCTCAGATCTTCAATTCCCTTATCTGTAAAGTACAAAATAATGTTAATTTCTAAGAGTATCCATGCACTCATGTAAACCATCTAGAAGATAACATGAAATACTACATGTTATTATTATTATCAGTTATAGCCACTTTGTTTTCTGATCCAAATTTGTAATTCTAAATTGTGTCACAAATTTCAAATTTGTATTTTTGGTCACAAGAAGTCTATGGGGACCGTGATTAAATCAGCATATCCATCTTTATTATGTACAAATAATTTAGGCTATCAAAGCAATGGACAGAAATTAGTTGAGTGAGCTCTGCATCAAGATACCAAATATTTATAATTAATTATGTAATTGACCATGTTTGTTTTTTATTAATTATAATAGTGAATTCTTGATAATCTAATATTGAATTCTATGCTTAATAAGTAGCAATAGCTATTTTATTTGTTATTATAACTGCTACTTAAGAATTATAAAAGGAAAAATGAAATAAATGTGATAATGGCATGAGCTTTACAATTAGTTTTCTCTTTCCAGAGTGTAAAAGGGACTTATTAACTCACTTATGGTCATAAAACAAGGAAGTGATAAAATGGAAACTGGTGTTCATGTCACAAGACTGCAGTTCAGTGCTGGCACACAATTTTGCCTTTTGATTTAAAAGTGAACTAGCGTATGCTTTCTTAAGTTTTCACAAAATATCTATGATGCGAGTAGGCTGTTGTTAATGGCTAATATGTGTTTTGGAAGTTCATGAAAAAAAAAAAAAAGAATCCCAGGACTCACCTATGTTTTTACCAAATCTGTTAAGTGACATATCTAATGGAAACACGGTGGTTACAGCACTTGCCTGGCACGGGAGAGAACCTGGGTTTGTACCCCAGCACTAGGTATTAGAGAAACAAAGTCCAGATGAAAAAATAAATAAAATTGATTCTCTTTCTCCCTATCTTAAAAAAAAAAAGAAACTAAATATACACACACATAATTAATAAAAAGTCAATGGCTTCTGAATCCACTGGCCTTCCCAATTACATTTTCTTCACTGCCATATAATATCTGAGCATCCAGCACTACGTTCTGTAATTAGCAAACATACACGAAACATAAAGAGCTACGTAGGAAGAAAAACAGTGTACTGAAATTTAGAATTCAATGGAATTTCAGATAATCACAGCTCAGGCCTGCACATGGGAAACAATGATTCCCACTGTTTTTCTGGTTGACACAATTTATTAAAACCTCTCCACATATACAAAATAAAATTAAGATAAGCCCCCAAATCCAGCACGAAAAGTCTAGTATGAAGCATTTAAGTCATAATTTACCTTAGAGTCAGAAAAAAAAGAATCCCAAGAAAAATGAGAAAAGTTCAAAAAAGTCATTTTGCCATCCCACCAGAGTTGAAGGTCATCTTCAAGTCTTCCCATTCGGATGTTTTCGTAATTGTGCAGATCCTGCAGAGCCGCCCATTCTGCCGGTTCTCAAGTGACTGTACCCAGAAGGTGGCGACTGCTTCTGACTGACTGCTTGCTCGCTTTTATTTTCATTTCCTGTACGAGAGTGAGATTGCTATTTGGGGACAGTCAAATCTACTTCAAGCATAAGAATCATTTATCCCATGTGGAGGCGGCTTCCATGAATAGCTGTTCATTTCTTCTTATTCACCCTGACTTTACAATTGCGGTGCTTAGCATGATGGGGTTTCACTGGGCTCCCCCTCTGTGTCACACAGCTTGCTTTGTGGGGACTCAGGTCAAAATCTGAAATATTATGGTTCAGACGGCATTTTGGCAGGGATGGTCATCTGTAGAGTGGGTTTGTCTCTGCATGGTGCGCTTCTTGATTATTTGTTTACTGTTAAATATGTACAACAGATCTCAGGTGGGAAAAAGAAAACAGGTTTCAATGCCAGGCAAAGTTTTCTTTTTTATTTTTTTTTATTTATTTTTTTTAGCAAGCTAAAGTAAAGTAAAAAAAAATTTTTGAATCAATTTCTTGTTAATAGTTTCATAGTTTTCACTCCAGTAAAGAAACACTCCTTTGTATAATGGCTGAGCTTTGGATACAAATTAGCTTTGAGAAATGCATTACGGTACAATAATGTGCATTATATTCAAAGCTATAGGTTTTGATTTAATAATAGCAGTGAAACAAAAGAAAACATTCATTGAAAAACTAATGAAGTTAGAAGTTTACATTACACCAGTGATATAATTCAGAGGGAAGAAAGAGTGGCTAGATGTAATTTTGTTTTATTAAAATCACAATGTAAAGCTTGTCAGAGACATAAATTCATAAGAATGCATGGCTGTAAGTACAAACCAGAGACTTTCCTATTGGGAAAGTTGGATTTAAATTTTGTGAAAAAAAAAAAAAAAGTTTCACATGGGAGGTGGCATTTAAAGCAGTTCTTTAAGGATAAGCAGATATTCTCCAAAATGAAACTTTTAATGGACAAGGATAAAAAAATTATCTAATAAAGATACAGATCGTACAAAAGCATAGAAATGTAATGAGGCACGTTGGATAAGAAAATATGAGATCTTTCTACTTGGTTTTATGATGCATAAAAAGTATTTAGAGAAGATATTACTGGAAAATGTAATTATAGCCATATTTTAGGGATCCATATATGAGACATTAATAGATTGAAAATTTTTTAACCATTAGAAAGTTGAAAAGTTTTATTTGCTTTACTGATTTAATTTATATTTTTTAATTTTTAATTTAAATAATAATTGCACATGTGTTTTGGGTACAGTGTGATTTCAATACATGTATTCAACAAACAGTTATCATATCACAGTAATGGCATATCTATCATCTCAAGCATTTATCATTTCTTTATGTGGAAAGTATTCAAAATCATCTCTAATGGTTATTTGAAATATAGTTAATTCTATATTTCAAATTTACAATTAGTTGTTGTCAACCACAGTTATCCTACTGTGCTAGGATAGAAGTTAGAAGTTATCCTGTCCAACTATACTCCAGTCCCCATTACCATCCTGCTTCTGTCCTCATTTTCCCCAGCTCCTGGTAACCACTATTCTACTCTATACTTGTAAGAGATCAAAGGTTTTAGTTTCCACGTGTAAGTGAGAACATGCAGTGTTTGTCTTTTGGTGACTGACTTACTTCACTTACATTTGTTGTGACTTTTTTAAACAGACATTAGTGTTCCACATTATACTTTGGAAAAGTACCATGTGACGATACTTTGGTTCGGAGAGATTGTGGTGACCATATCTATTTTGAGCCTACTGCAATCGCCCACATTGAACATGCTGAAGAACTGAAGAACACAGTGGAAATACAGGTAGTAAGGGAGATGATGTAAGACATTTAGAAGAGAGAGTGGATGAAATCTGGTAACGGGCAGGAGTTGGAGTATAAGAAAGAAAGGAATCAAAGGTGAAATGTTACAAACTTGTGAAATAAAAATGATCATGTTGTAACAATGTAGAATATAGGTGGAATTGTGTATGGTTCCCCCTAGATTATGTATTGTTTCAACTTTGGTAAGTCCAGTACATGAGCTTGACCTTTCACCCAAGCCTGGGTTTTACTCCAGCCTCCACAAATGAGAGAAAATATTTTACCCTTAAGTCTCGGGGTTTGGCTAATTTTGCTCAGCATAATTTCTTGCATTGCCATCTGTTTACCTTTGTAGGGGAAGAAGAGGGAAGAAGGGGAATGGGAGGGATGATATGGGGGTATGGGGGGGAGAAATCAATAATGTAGCTTATTCTATACTCCACTGAGAAGACAAATAATACTTATGCAATCATTTAATTCTGGGAAAAAATGCACAATCTTACTATACATATAAAAAGAGAGACATTTATATCTATTATGGGGAAAATATAGAAGAGTCAAGAGAGTGGGGTGTGGGTGATTCTGGATTAGGATCAGGGGCATGTCATATTATTACTACACATGAATTTATGATTGTACAGCAATATAACTCCTCAATAAAATTTAAAAAAGAATATAGGAAGAATTAGATGAGCTTATTTGAGAGGTAGACTACCTTCATTTAGAAACATGGACATTGGGAAATTTGCAGAAATGCTCAATGGAAGTGAATTATAGGGTTGGAGTGCAGTAACTGAAAGGACTGGGAATGCAGATTTGGGACTTATTAGGCATAAATGATAGTTTATACCCTAGACGCAGAAATGCTTTTCCAGGAAGATTGTACAGAATAGAAGTGGGCATGGCACGGAAGCATGAACAACAGCCATATGGTATGGCTGGAAGAGCAAACATCCATCTGTCAAGTAGGAGGAACAAGCAGTGTTTCAAGGTGTTTTAGTCAGCTTTTTGGTACTATGACCAAAAGACCTGACAAGAACATCTTTAGGAAGAAAAGTTTATTTGGGGCCTTACAGTTTCAGATGTCTCAGTTCATAGACAGCCACTACATTCCTTGGCCTGAGGTAAGGCAGATCATCATGGCAAAGGTGTGTGGTGGACAAAAGCAGCTGGAAACATGGCACTAGGAAGAGGAGAGGGAGAGGGAGGGAGAGAGAGAGAGAGAGAGAGAGCGAGCAAGAGAGAGGGCCTCCCCTCATCATGGACAAAAGCACACCCCCAATGACCCACCACCTCCAGCCACCAGCCATGACCTGCCTGCCTACAGTTACCTCTCTGTTATGCATGCCTTGATTAAGTCAGGTTTATTTTGGGGCCGACAATTTCAGAGGTCTCAGGCCATATATAGCTGACTCCATTCCTCTGGGCCTGAGGTGAGGCATAAGAACATCATGGCAGATGTGTATGGGTGGAAAAAGGCAGCCGGGAACATGACACCAGGAAGGAGAGAAGGAGAGAGGGAGAGAGAGAGAAAGAGAGAGCGCTCCCCTCATCATGAACAAAATATAAATCTCAAAAGCACACCCTCAATGATCCACCTCCTCCACCACACCCTACCTGCCTACAGTTACCTTCCCATTATTAATGCATTGATTATGTTAAGGATCTCATAACCCAATCATTTCACCTCCAAACTTTCTTGCATTGTCTCACACATGAGCTTTTAAGGGTTACCTCACATCTAAACAATAACACAAAGAAAGAAAAATAATAATTTAATGCCTCCAGAGAGAGTAGGTAAGTTAATAACTCTTCCTCCTTAAGTAGGTCTTCCCTTCCATGCCATTTTCCTGGGCATTATCTATTTCTTAAGGACCCTCACAGTTTCATCTAGTTTTTATCTCCTTCTTTGAAGGTTTTATTATTTATTTTCTTTTTTCTTTATATTCAGGCATTCTCCACTGTCTTAGCTTCAACTCCCATTTCATATGAACTATTTCTAAAAGTAAATATTTTTATTCATTCAAAAATCCTTAAGGATTATGACTCTGGAAAGTAGTAATCATGAAAAAAATATATAGGTTTTCTCTTCTTTCCAGGAATTTATATAGGGAAAAAATAATAAATAGTTGAACAGATGGCAATGTGATTGTCGTGAGACGGTCATACTGGCATTTCATATTGTTACTCAGGTTGTTTTATGAGAAGCAAATTTGATAGTCTAGGTGCAAGGACTTCTGGTGGAAATTTGTTATGTGATCATAATGGAAATAATTAGGGTCTAGGCTAATGCAGATAAGTCTAGAATGACTCACAAGCGTGTCTGTGTTTTCTTGTTTTGTTTTGTGCTGCTGTGATTTAAGTTGTTCATGTCTGGGTTGACAGCAATGGCATTCACTGGCACTGCCATTTCCTCAGACTGCAGAACTGATTTAGCAGGTGGAATAGAAATGAAAGCATCAGAGCATCAATTTTGGATAAGTAGAATTTGACATATTTTTTAACCTCTGAATATGTCAACAAATAGGTAATTGAAAATTGGGGACTGAGTCTCAGGAGATATTGGGGAGTTACTCCTGCAGGCATGAGTGGGACTCCTTTTGGGTCATTGTCAGATAGGTAGGTAAAAGGACTGAGGATGTAGGACTTAAGAATTTCTAAGATTAATTTTGCTTAGCATGATATTCTCCATTTCCATCCATCTACCAGAAAAATCTATAATTTCATTCTTTTTTTATAGCTGAGTAGAACTCCACTGTATGTATGTAGTGTAATTTCTTAATCTATTCATCTAGTTACAGGCATCCAGGCTGATTCCATAATTTAGCTATTGTGAACTGTGTTACTATAAACATCAGTGTGGCTATGTTGCTGTAGTATGCCAATTTTAGGTCCTTTCGGTAGATCTCCAGAAGTGGGATAGCTGGGTAATATGGTATATTCAAACCATAATTGTTTGAGGAATTGCCGTAATGGTTTCCAAAGTGGTTGAACTAGTCTGCAGTCCCACTAACAATGTAGAAGTGTTCTTTTCTCCCTGCAACCTTACCAGTGTTTATTATGGGAGCTAGAGTAAAATAAAGGAACAGGGGAGGGAAGGATAGAATAAAATAAAGAACCATTCAAATAACAAATCAATGGATGATCTAAAGGAAGTCTAGTAGAATAAAGACAAGAGGAGTGTGAAGGAGGGACAGGAAGGATAAAAAAGGAGGGTATAGGGTGACAGGGGAAAAACAGATATATTCTGCAGCTATCAGCAGAAGAAAGAAATCACGGAATGGGAGGGCATGCTCAGGTGGGATATTGGCCAAATTATATTGTTGTATTGTATGCATGAATATATAATAGCAAATCTCATCATTATGTACAACTTTATTTCATTATGTACAGCTTTAATGCACCAATAAAAAATAAAATTCTCAAAAGAAAAAGAACATTTATTAAGAATATACAAGTGAAAGGAGATGGAAGCATGTCCTAAATTAGGAGAAATAAAGTAGAAAACAAATCATTAAAATATACCCAAAATTCAACTCATTTATTTCATTTATCAAAATATGTTCTGTAAGTATGTTCTGAAGAGTGTTTTAGACATGGCATTTTGACTTATTCTACCTGGAATACAACTAAACAATAATCAATGAAACTTGATAAGTTAGAAAACAAATTTATTTTTTTAAAAAAGTACTGAAGACAGGACTGGAGCGATGGCTAAGTGGTTTCAGGGCTTGCCTGGTAAGCACGAGGACCTGGGTTCAAACCCCAGCACCACGTACACAACTAAGTGTTGGAGCAACTAAGGCCATGTGAAAAACTAAATAAAGTTGTTCCTCTCTTTCTCTGTCTCTCTCACTGTCCCTCTCTCTCTTTAAAAAAAAAAAAAGTACTGAAGACAAAAACCTAAAAATCCCCATATTTGCAAGAGCTAGTTATAATTTCAACCTCTCTCCTGAGCTGCAATTTCATAAACTTTATATATATATCAAATATTCCTAATTTGATATCTTCAACTGCCTATCTAACAGCCCTTCTATGAAAATATATTTTGTTTATTGTATGGTATGTATACATTATACTGCTAATATTTTCTCAGTTATGAATTTCTGAAATTTTGTAAATTTTTCTCTATCTACTTGGAACACTTAAAACTCCAGTTACTAGGTCTCATCCATTCAACTTCTATAATGTTTTTTCATGTTCTCTATTCTTTCCATTCTCATTGCCATCAACCAAGTCTAATCACTCAGTCTTAGTCCATAGTTTAAATTGGGGTATTTCTAGTCTCTCCAACTTCCAACATGCTTTCCAAAAGTTTCAAGTTTTACCTTTCCAAAAAAAGAGACTAAATCCCATAGTGTCCTTGTTCAGTATTTTGAAATAGAACCTTTACCAAAATAAAATTCTGAGGACTCCATGTTGTAATCCTGTAATTAGTGTCCCATATTTTCTTCCCAGATGTTTCACTCAATTCATTCCAATAATCACAAACCCCAGTCCATGCCAAGTGTTTATGGTTCTCCAAATACCCTCTACACTTTTAGTTTTTTTGTGACTTTGCTTCCTCAACGTGATATTCTCTTCCTGTGGTTTAAACCAAGCTAAATATTACCCATATTTTAGTCAATGGCTTAAATTCAATCACAATTAAATCTTCACTGATGATTTAATCAGAGTAGATGTTTCTTTGGTTCTATCCTCACAGAATTTTTGTTTTATCACTTGTTTAATTCTCTACCATAGCATGCTTTATACTTTTTAATTCTTACGGCTAATAGTTTACCTTTCATTATTCCCATTAAGAACACAACAGACAGAGGAAAACTATTGAAAATTTAATGTAACTTGGTCCAGTCTCGTATCAGAATTTAAGTTAGGACAGGGAGTGGGTAGAACTCAATGGTAGGATCTTTGTCCAGCATGCATGGAATCCTGGGTTTTATCTCTACTAACACACCACACACACACACTAAGCTTAGCTAAACTTCACAAGAATGTTAATAACTATGGTGAAAAAAATTCCTGAATCCTATGTATTTTCAAAGAACAATGAAAATTCTTCAAATTGCTTAAATGCCTCTGTATTTAGATAAAAAAAGTTTATGTTTAATAAGAGATGATTTAACCACCTCACCTAGTAATTGTGTTTTTAAGTTCAAACATTTGATATATATTTCTTGATGCTTCAGAATTTTATCTGGAGTAGGTAAAGGTGTTTGAGTCAGTGAGTCCTGGACTTTAAGAAAACAAAAATTTCTCCTGAGGTGTGTAGCTAACAAATCATAAAAATTAGAAGAAAATTTTGGATATCCCAGATCCCAATGCATTCTGGTCACTTCAGCTCGTTCACAAATGAAAATGTCTTTGGGGAAAACTGTATTTCTCCTAAAGTAATAATTATTGACAAAGACTGTATCCTTTTTTCTCCTAACATATCTAACCAGAATTTTATCTTAGAAGCATACAATGGTTCAGTCCAAGTGTTCCTGCTTCAAATGAGCTTATTTACTTTTTCAAACCATGCAAGATGAAATTCTTTAGATTCCCAGGTTGTTAAAACAAAAGCCTATTTCTACAGCGTACAATTTTTGTTCTCTTCTGCAGACATAGGTCCTGGAGTTGAACACTTCATACAGACAGGGAACTGCAGGCTTGTTATACTTAAAATGCAGAAGACAAAAGATGTGGTGGTAAATGTTTGTCCTAGGATAAAATGTGAATACTTGGCTAGAGGCATCACTAGACCACTGCAGTCATGGTTCTGAGAAGGAAAAACATACAAATAATTTGGAATCTGAATAGGTATTCCCAGAATAATCATGAATAATCAAAATAGAAGGCTCCTACCACCTTCATGAACTGTCATAGGGGAAAAGTGTATCTCTGATCCTCATATGGGCCTCCCTAGGTAGACAATGGACCCAGATTGTTTTGGTTCCTTGTTCAGATTGAGGACAGAAAGAAAATTCCCAGTAATGGGAAAGCTCCTTCTGATTCCTTATTCTGATCCCCTTACCTTAATGTTTATACAATAAATCCCTCAACCTTCCTGTTGCTTGACTCCCTTGGGACTTTTGGAATTACATTGCCTTTAGTTCATCCATATTAACCTGACACACATCCTCTAAGCCACATATTTTCTTAAAGTAGGACCTCTTATATTTACCTGGAAATGACATTTGTTATGAAATAATTTCTTAGTAATTCATTAAATCTGATACATACTTAACAATTAAAGTGTTTTAAGATTCTAACTAATGCAACATAATTTCAGAGAATTAATGATATAATGAAATGTACATAAAAGGTAAACATTATCCAAGATTTTTCTTTATTTCCTTACATTAGATAACCAATTAATTTCAGCTATATTTTAAATGGTACATAGCATATAGAATGAGGCATGAAAACCCAAGTATTAGCTAGCTAACCTATGTCAGGTATTACATATGTGTTTTCAAACATTTTCTTTAATCTTCAAAGAATACTATTCAGTAATTGGTAAAGAAACTAAGACTTTGATAAATATGTTTTCCAGCATCATAATGCCAGTATTTAAATCCAAATTGGTGCCACTCTGTAACTGTCAGAGTCCAGATAAAGAACAGAAACTACTTAATTCTTCAAGAAAACTTATTGCAGTTGAATGTATACACAGGTGATGGAAGAGCCGAGGATCCAAGCAAGCAACTCATAAATAGCAATTTCTGAGAATACCTGTCTCTGCAGACTAACACTACCCTTAGGCTGAACTCAAGATAAAGAGCCCCCAGTAAAATCTAAGACTATGAGAGGAAGGGGTAAAACTGGTCACAAGGAACGTGGAAATTTAGGTCCTCCTCTAGACTCTACCTGATGGAAAGAAAGAAAAAACGAAACACAACACAACACAACAAAAACAAACAAACAAAATAAAACCTGAAGAACTGATACTTCCTCCCCTTTTTCACTTTCAAGTGTTAATAACTTACATTGGCTAGTTTTATTTAGAAATCACTTGTTAAAAAAATCTGGGAGATGTAGTTGTGTGTAATTTGGTGCAAAAGAAAGGAAAATCAAGAAATCAATCTGAGAGCAGATAAGCAGATGACAAAATATCAGCATAGATTCCAGGATGCTACATATCACAGTAGAGTGGGCAGTGGAAATGAAGACAAAAGCGGAGAAAGTACTCTGTAGGTTATAGAAAAATAAGCAAAGCAGTTTGGCTACTGCATATAAAATATGTGGAAACATTAAGCTAGAAAAGTGAAATAATGCAATAATATGGGGAAATACAAGTTGTGGGCTAAGACGTTAAAATTTAACGTAATAAGAAGTCAATTTGGACCAGTAACAGGATACAACTACATGTTGTTTTGGGAATAATAACTTAGAAATTGCATGTAGAATGGCATTGAGTAAAGTGCAGAATATTGTACAGCAACAAAGAAATCGCAGTAGTTTTAGGCATAAATAATGACAATGTGGTGGAGAGCTAATCTTCATTATCCATCTTATACGTGGCAGCTACTGTTCTTTGCAATTTATACATAAACTTCTCAGTTGATTCTTGTGACAATTCTTCAAAGTAAACATCATTATCTGGCTATCTAAACTGAGAATCGGGGGACTGAACTGAGATTCCCACAGTTACATTATGAGTAGTCTAAACTTCTGGTAATTACATGAGGTAAATAGAATCATTCTGGAAAATTAAAACGTAGAGGTATTTATGAACGCAATGCTTGGTATTCATGTTGGTATATGATATCTTGCAAGGTATCATATACCTGAATATTATTACTTTAAAATAAATTTTTAGTTTGTTAGTTTTGTATTTTAGTGAGTCCTATTCCAAATTGCATTGGTCTTCCCCCCCTTTTTTTTCTTTTCTTCTTCTTTTTTATTTTTCAGAAAGAGGGGACAGTGAGAAAGAGAAAGAAAGAAAGAAGCGATTTTTATTTAGTTTTTCATGTGACTTTCATTCCTTGGACACTTCATTGTGCACACAGTGCTGGGTTTGAACTTGCGTACTCGCGCATACCAGGCAAGCGCCATAACCGCTGAGCCTCTACTCCAGCCCCTCCCCATTATTTTCCATGTAGGCTAGATTGTTCTTTTAATTTGAAACTCTCTATAAAATGTGAAATATATGTTACAAACATGTTTATATTAAATTCGTGTTTTAAATGTTCATAATTTCAAAAGAATGTTATTATTATGAGGCATATATTCAATACCTAAATTGTTTCTATGGTGAAAGGTTTTAGTGGAGACTGCACATAAAGACTTACTGTCTTCTTCAGTGTTTTCTTCATTGCAGTGCATTATTAATCACTCAGCTATAGAACATACACACACGCACACACACACACACACATATGTATGCCTTCTCTTTAATTTTAATAAGATTTATACTAAGTGAAAAAGTCCATCACTAGACATTATTTGTTCAACATTGTACTAGTATACATAGTACACATTCATTCATCACAAATCATTTCTATACCATCCCTGAAATCTTTACTCACTCTTGCAATAAGAATCTAAAAAATACTCTATGAAGTTATATGTTATCTAAGGTAAAGTGAATAATATGACGCTTTTCTTGATATTTTGCTTGAAAGCAATGGTCATCGTTATTAGATCTAGAATTTAAATTTTTATTGTGATTTTGGTCAATGGATCAGTGGTCATAATAAATCACTAAGGACTGAATAAGTCTCTCTGAAATTAGACCAGTCTAATACATTGTGAATCTGACAGTTTTTCATCTATAAGAATGGTGAGATGAAATTCAATCCACCCCACCTTACCTCTCTAAATTTCTATTGATAAGAGTCTTGAAAATCCACGGCACTCAGTATGAGTCAGAGATTGAGTCAGAAGTATTGTTAGCACCAAAATGTCTCATTTTAAAATTATGATGGCTAAGTTGAATGTGGAATGACTCAGTATTTGTGTTCTTATAAAAGCTTCCAGTGTCCTTCCTGTTTTTTCTGAGAATATTAATCTGATGGACAGAATAGGTCATCACTGAAATGAGCAGCAATGCTGCGTGTAAAGTAGCCGGGCATATTATTCCCAATGCATTTGACTCATTGCTGCTCAAATAACCAAAAAAAGTCCATATAATCACTGCTTATGAGGCTATTCACCCTTATGAAACATTAATCCCTCAAAACTAAAATCTATATACTATTTCTCCTAAAAATTCTTCAGTAAGCCAAAGAACTAGTTTCCAATTGCTAAATGGCTTGATTGTTCTAACAACCTCTTGTTAAAGTTTTTCAGTAGGTGACATTTCTATAATTTCTGTCTATACAAGTTTTTTCTTCCTTATGACATTTGTGGCCTTCCCAAATATTTACCACAAATCCCAAATACCATTTAAACTGGTGAGAACTGAAATGAAAAGGTATCTTGTAGCGCATACGAGGCCTTAGAACCTTCAGGCCATGGAGCAATAGATTAAATGACCTCTTAAGACCCCCTCCAGTCCTGTATTCTATGGGGACTGATAAACCACAGAGATAGCCAAACAAAGGCGATACAATGAAACTGGTTCTATTATCCCAGCATTTAATGGTTTTCTGTGTATGAAGTTCAAAGCTGAAAGTTCCAACAAAGATTCCACCAACACAGTTTTTCTGCATTTGCCACTTTTCTGCTTACAATACTTTCTTACAACATTTTTCAAAGGCCAAGAAAATGTGCTTTCTTTGTAATTCCAAAAGTAGTTTTAAGTAACAGCAGATATTATTAGAGATAAAAAATATGAGAGTGAAATCATAGTAATAAAGTCGGATTTGGGTTTAGGTCTACTGGATCTACCAACCGAATTAAAAAAAAAGGCAAAAGGATGATTTTTAATAGAAGGAAAAGTAAATTTTGAGTGGAGACATACATGCTAACCAAATGAAAAATAAAGGGTGGAAGTTAAAGAAAAGAGTGAATAAAATATGCTGAAGGGTAAATTAAATAATATTCACGGTCTATGCATATCATCTTGAAATAAATATGGTTTTAGTCAGAATAAAAAGTCTATGTGGATAAGGAGAAGAGTCCAAAAACTAATAAAAGCCAAGAAAGAAAAAAAATGTGCAGTATAAAACATGAGATAGCGAGAAGCCCAGAGACGACAGAATGAAGTTAAAAGTGTAAAAAATACGATAAGAAAATTAAGGGTAGGAAATGAAAGGAAGCTTGCACAAGAGTTCGAGATAAATCAGGATCCTTTCAAGTCGAGAAGTAAGAAGGGGTCAGGGCCAGAGATAATGGGACCTCCATGAAATGGAAAGTGTAATTTATTCACTGAAGTGGTGGATATTGCTATCAATTTTAATGACTTCTTTGCATCAGCTCTCAGATGAGAGAATGGAGGAAAGATATTAGCGAAGAGACATATTTGCATATCTCAGGGAAAGATGAAATAAATATCAAGCTAGAGCCATGATGAAGTTATTAAACTATTTAATTTCTGGCAAACTACAGAAAAAAAGTTGAAAGTCAACCTGAATTTCAAATGTAGTATCAACAAATAAGACCTATATCAGGTGCCTTTTAAAACCTCACAGACTTCAAGGAGTGAAAAAAGAGAGAAAAATTAGAATCCTAGACTCACTTATTTTCATACCCATGGTCTGAGATAGTTCTTTAAAGTTTAAGACTCTGGCAGCATTGGTTATCAATTTAGTCAATGACAGATAGCTTAATTAGCTGTCTCTGATAAAATTGCAGCATGAAAACACACACACACACACACACACACATTTAAGCTGCATTTTACCCTGTTATAGTAAGGTGGAATTTTTCTCTTCCAGGAAGCTTTTCACATCAACAGAGTATAAGCACTCATAGAAGTCCTTGAGGCAGTCATTCATACGCCCACTGCTGTGTGAACGATGGAAACGCACACAGCGATGGGCAATGAAGTATAGAGTATACTGTACCCTTCACTGCCTCATGCTGCCTAGCAGCTTGAAGAAGCCAAAAGCCTCACATCAAATTACCCCAGCCGGAGCTTCATACTTATCTAGAACCTGATGGGGAATACTCATAAAAAGCATACTTTCCCATTTTGAGCAGTGCCCAGCTAAGTGATTCATTAACAGGCATGAAATCAAAACATCGTCGGCTTCAACTAAAAGAACTGCACTTATAAGATATTTGCTAAATTTTGATCTGATTTGATCTCAGATAGTTCTGTTAAAAATCTTTGCTTTTGAAAATGTCATAACATGCTGAAGATGGAACTGATCTCAGTACTGATGAGTTTGATTTCACAGGAGAATGCAAGGTTGCCCGGGAACTCGGGAACTCAAAATGCATTGAATGCTTGCTTCAGCAGTTTCTGATGGGCATCCCAGCTGGATCTCGGCTGCTGTGAAGATCTTGTTTTTCATGTGATGTTTATTTGACTTCTGTCAAAGGCACAAGACACCCAAGCTTGTGTTTATCTAGGTAGTAAATGTTCAATTAAGATATAAATTTTAATTTATTTCCCAGGTGTCATGCAGTGTAAATATGTGTACTAGCCTAAGATGCAAGAGAACTAACTTGCATTCTGCCACTAAATAGCCAAAAATCCTTAAGGAAATCTTGTGTTTCTGTTTCCAAGTGCACCAAAATGGGTATAGGACATGTAATAAATGTAATCAAATGTGTGCTCACATCTGGCTGGTATAAGCATAGGATTGTTAGAATTGCAGATGGGATTTCAGGACAGATCAAATTAGATCTAGAGGTGGAAAGGCAGTGGATGTTCTAGGTAGATCAAAAAACATGAATTAAATCACAGGATTTGGGAAAGCTCTAGGTATTTAGGAAAAAGTACTGAATTAAGAGAACTCGAGGACAGAGGTGAGGGAATTTGAAAAGTAATTGGAAACTAATTTGTAGTGGAAGTAGTTGCATGTCAGGTTAACTTCTTTAGAACCTGTTCAACAGGAAATTATTATATACTGTATTTTGAACTAAAAGATATCATGGGTGGCTAGTGCAGTGGCTCAGAAAGTTACAGTCCTTGCCTGGCATGCCCTAGGACACGGGTTCAAACCCCAGCACCACATACACAACGAAATGTCAGAGCAAAGAAAGCCAAATGAAGAACTAAATAAAACTGATTCTCTTTCTCTCGATCTCTCTCTCTCTCTGTCACCGTTCCTCACTCTCTTAAAAAAAAAAAAAAAAGATATCATGGGATATTTTCAAAAATTAACAGAGGGACTCAGGGGTTATGGTGCTTGCCTGGCATGCATGAGAATTCGAGTTCAAATCCCAGTACCACATCCACAACAAAGCAAAAGAGCCCTTATGAAAGATTAAATAAAAATGAATAAATTGATTCTCTTTCTTGCTCTCTCACTGTCCCTCTCTCTTCTTAAAAAAAAAAAAAAAGAAAAGATATCATGGGGTATTTTTAAAAATTAACTTTGAATGATATGCAGGACTAGAGAAGCTATTCTAGGAGCTAACTTCAGTGGCTGTTATCAGGAGTGGAGAGAGATTGGCTAGGAAGTCACAAGGAAAAAAGCAGCAGTCAGATATGGGAAGTGAGTTCAAAACAGGCAAGTAGAAATTAAATGAGGAGGTAAAATTATATGGAAATATAATGATGTTATTCATAAAACATTAGCAGGAGGAGAACAGAATATATAATGAACTGGATTTTAAAATGGAATCTTTGAAGTGATAACCAAATTTAGTGAGGAGAATGTATATTACTGACCATTATTGTCCAACAGAAATTTCTTTTGGTATTAAAAAAACAAAAGTCCTCTAAATTATAAAAAGGTATAACTTTAATTTTTGAGTATTGAATAATATTCTGTTTATGTATATTGTTTGAAGAATTAAGAGAACATTCTTTCAAGTGGAAAAAGACTAAGATCAAAATATTCACAAAAAAAATACTCTAAGCAAGTTGAAAATAAATGTGATCTAGACATTAATTTAATCTAATATTTACAAAATAACAAATTCAAGACTATTAGGAAGAAATTTCAAATCTACTTTTGACACATACACTGAAGTTCAAATGTAATTGCTTTGGAATAAGATTTTGGAAGAAAAAACTTATTTCCTTCTCAACTCTGACCTAAACTCTCACATCTCTATTTGTTTTCTGAGCCAAACATTTCTTTGAAATACTCCAGCACAGAGTATAAATGTTTCTTTGGTGTGATTTTGCCTGTAGAAGTACTTTTGCTTGTCAATTTAGGAAGCTGATAGGACTAAAAATTGGATCAACTGCTCTCAACTGTTTTTCCAAGAAATAAAGCCTAGGGAATTGGTTTAGCAGGATTCCACATTCAGCATGTTTGTACAGTGGATCAACATCTCACGTTAATTTCCTGTTGACTCAACTGGCATCAATTTATGGAAATGACCATCCCCTTTAAAAAGAGCAACTTAGTGATAGAAAGTTGTTCATTTATTTGATTTGATCTGTCAATTGACACCAATTTGACAATTTTTATTGTTTTATTTTTGTTCTAATTTATTTTTTCCTCTTAATATGCAATACAAATTGCAAATTATGAAATTATAACAAAAAATCTATCATGAAATATGCATCAGGTTCATCAGTATTCTGTCATTTCTTTGGGGGTGTGTCTAAAAAGTGGAAGAAACAATTTTCAAACAAAAGGGAACTTAATTGGTATTGGCAATCAAAAACATTCTAAATTTTAATTTAAGATAGGCACCAATTAAAGAATACAGGTCCTTTTTCATGGATGAGACATCGCTGAACTCCCCACTCCATGTTTGATCCTGACCAAAATCCAATTTCTTGATCAATGTAATTCCTACAACACCTAAGTGTGACCTAGAATAAAATGGGAGTTCTTTAGATTTTTAGCTTTCTTATTTGAACAACAGATATTTTAAGACATCCATGACAGAAAAATCTGAAGTTAAAATAACTGAATATAGAATTACTGCTACAAAGTAAATGTATAATATAGTAAATAAAAATAGTTAATGGGTATTTGAATGATTTTTGTATCACTGTGATCAAAAGACCTGACAAGAACAACTTAAAAGGAGGAAAGTTTCTTTGCTTGCAGCTTCAAAGGTTTGGTCCACAGATGGCTAACTCCCTAGCCTCTGGACCGGAGGCGAGGTAGAACATCATGGCCAAAAAGTGTGGCAAACAAAAGTAGCTCAGGACATGTCATCCAGGAAAGAGAGAGAGCGAGCAGAGCTCTGCTTCTCAGGGTTAAAATACAAACCCAAAAAAGGCATGCCCTTAGTGATCTACCTCCTCCAGCCATTCCGTACCCGCTTGTAAACACCACCCAGTACAGTAGTGTTTTCAAATTGTTAATCCATCAAGCAGATGAATACACTGATTTGGTTACAGCTCTTATAGCTCTAAACATATTCCTTCTCAGCACTTCTAAATTGTATCCAATGAGCTTTCAGTGGACACCTCATATCTACACCATAATATTGAGCAGAGTTTCTATTAATCAACTTATGCCTTTTTTGATGCAACACTAGCTAAACAGCTTCATGATACTGGTAGACAATGTACTGATTTTATTAGAACTGATGAGTTGTTCAAAGTAATTTGTACAAAAAAAACTTAAGTGCATCCATTAACTGTCAGGGCAGTGAGACATTTAAAAAGAGAAAGAAGATGGCACATGCCCTCTCTTCCTTACTATAATTGATAAAAATCAACCATGACTAATAAATAACATTGCTGACAGCCTTTGGGCCACTTTTGTACCTGATCTACCTCCTAACTGGTCAGCTGTTGCAAGGTGGCCTCCATTCATCTAATACCAACCGGGACTGGTTAAGCATGATACCCTGCCTTTTAGTCTGCCCCTCAGCAGAATTTTGTTATCTTTATTATATTACTGATAATAAATTAACTTCATATCTACTACTTGACTCAAAATTATACCTCTTTTTGTCCTGAAAATTGCTTTCTACTTCAAGAAATTTTGAATTCTTCCATATGATAACAGAGGTTTTTTAAATTAATACCAAGTTAATAAAATATGTAACCAAAAGAATTTGTTACTGACCTTTACATGATTTCAAATATAACATCATCTTATAAATTTTAGCAGTATCCACTATTTATAAACATAAACATAGATATAAAAATGTATGGTGTATATTTTCTCAAATTTTCCAATAAAAGACCACAATTTTGCACAAATCACATGCATCTTTATATATATAAAGGTTATTTGTTGCTAGGATAGCTTCAAAGATATTTGCAACTAAGAACACTGTTCTCCTCTGAGTTCTCAGTTTACAATTTGGGTACAGCAGGGACTTCAGAGCATCTAAAATAATAGTTTTCAACCACTGTTTTCTAGAAGCACCATGTAAATCTTTGAAGAGATTTTGAGTTCTAACCACAAAAGCAGATGCTGTGCCATTTAGGTGGTGTGAATCTGAAATGTAAGATGCCCTAAAAATCAAGGAAGTCCTATACAAATTTTAAAGTCTCTACCAGGTATTCATATATGTGAAGAATCTTTTAAAATGTTTATCTTAGTCTTGAGAATAAATCCTAAATATTTGGAGTAGGCTTAATATGCATTGAAATGTTCAGAAATATATCACCATGTAAATCCAAGGAAGATTATATTTTATTTTAAATTTCATTGAGAGTTTATCATTTGAATAATAGGTAATTAAAGAAAAAGTTGCAAATGGTATTTGAGTGCTCAGTCAGCATACATGCATCAGTCTTTATTTGGAACTGTTGTAGTCATGGTATTTCTTACATATAGGAGCTGGCCTCTGACCACCACTTATTTTTTACTTCCATTATAACCAAATTTTCCAAACTAAGAATATTTTATTTTGTTAAAGGCTATTTTCTTTTTTTATTTCTTTTTTAAAGTTAAGATATTACATAATTTTTTAATCATTATGTTAGCCAACTTCTTTTTACCGTAACAAATTACTCAAGATAAACAACTTACAAGAAGGAATGGTCCATTTCACTCATGGTTTCAGAAGATTTAATCCTTGATCAACTCAAATCAGGTGCTCTTGGGCCCCAATAGAGGCCAAACATCATGGCAGGGACTGAGTGGTGGAGCAAAGTGGCTTACCTCCTGACTGCTGAGAAGCAAGAAGAAGGAGTGGCTTCCTTCAAGGGCACACCCCAAATGTCCTACCTTCCTTCTGCTAAGCTCCACTTACTAAAGGTTCCACCACCTCCCAACAGTTCCACAGACTGAGGACCACGCCTTCAACATATGAGCATTTGGAGAACATTCAAGATTCAAACTACAATCATCATATATATTGGTAAATGAAAGTATTACAAATTTTATTTCAGAATAGTAAGGGTTATTATAAAACATTTGGTATTAAAAATGAAGTGTTGGGTCTGGGACCACTTTTCTAGAATAAATAGCACTGTTTTCAATTACATTAAACACTTTGTTTAATTGAGAAAGTTTCTTTTGTTTAAACAGGATTGAGTTGATGTCTGTAGATGTAGAAAGGATGAAGGTTTCTTTTATAGTACAAACTCTAGCAATAGCACCCTCAGATAACAAGTTGACTCAGTCTTAGCTCTTAGATCATGAACAGATTGTGTTCTGCCTGACGACAAAGGGAAATGAATAAAATAGTTAAGTGATGCTATTTAATAATTCACTACATTAATATAAAGTTGAACAAAGAAATACAACCCTAGGAAGTCTCAAATATGCACATGGTGAAAAAATTAGTACTATTTGGAGTTGCCACTGGAGATATTGTCTTCCAGTTTTGGTGCTGACAGCAATGTTGTGAATCTCAGAACTATCTGTGAAATTTGTGGAATACTATGTGTTATAGTTTAGACATGAATTGTCCCACAAAAGTTCACTTGTGAGATGATGCAAGTGACAGGTCAAATGACTAGATTATTCAAGGGATAATCTAATTATTGGATTAATCCATTGGTTTGGATTAACTGGGAGGTAACTGCCGGCAGGCGCTATGTGACTGAAGGAAGTAGATGAGTGGGTGAGCACCGGGGAGCACAGCATGCTGACTCATGCCCTCTCTCTCTTTCTCTTTCACTCTCTCTGTCTCTGTCTCTGTCTTCTTCCTGGTTGCCATGTCCTGAGCAGTTTTCTTCCACCACACCCTTCAATCATGATGTTCTGCATCCCTTGGGCCCAGAGCTATGAAGTTGGCCCACCACGGAACTGAACCTCTGAAACCCTGAGCCAAAATAAGCTTTTCTTCCTCTAAATTGTTCTAGTGAATGCAGCAACAAAAGTTAACTAAAACACCACAGTTTATTCATTGTAAGCTCTAAAATGCACAGCCCATAAAAGACTCTGTGTGGTTATTTCTTGACTTGGATTTAAGGCAAATGATCTGAGATAACTCCATTAAATGTTAAAAGTTGACAGGTAAACCCCAGGCGAAGCTATGGACAGAGTTTCCGTACAGTGGGGCTCTGTGTAGGAAGTCAACTCAACTAGCAGCCCCTGCCTCTTTCCTCCTGCGTTACTGGATCCATTACCAGGACTCAGTTCCCAGATCAGTTACAGAAGGGATAAATTATAGGACTTTGGACAGCTCACTCCTAAATTCCATCTTATAGATTTTATCATTGCAGCACTCTCCCCTCTCCGTCAAGTCAGAAAAGCAGGAATGAAATGTTCATTCTCTCCTTGTTCTGATTAAAACTAACCCTGATAAACTGAGTCCCATTGAGTTCTTCTAGTTCCTCTGCACTCATTTCTCTTTACCTTACAAATTGTGTTGGATGTGCCTCCAGGATCTAATATTAGGCAAAAACAGTCACTGTCTGAACTTGTACAGATCATGAGACCTAGTGTAGAAGACAGACAATGAAGTTAATTCACAAATAAAATGAAATTTTAATTGAAATAAAGGCTATGAAGAGGAGAAGTATAGTGGACTAAGAGCATAGCAAAGAGGATTTGATATATTTCCATATGGAAATGATGCCTAAGCTTGCTTCAGGGTGTTGCTCTGTGATCTGGACCTTCCCTTCAGGACTAAGGCTCTAATTTCCACAGCTCCTAGAAGAAAAGGTGGCTGCTGACTCACAGTGAGACCTTTCTTCCACTAGAAATCAAAGTGGGGAGTGGGTGGGCTAGGAGAAAGATTTTTCTGGCATCTTCAGCCATTTCTCATCTTCTGTATCTTGGTTCATAAAATACTAGAATCATCTCAAAATAGAAGAGAATTTAAGCTAAGCAAACTACGTGTGATACCCAGTATGGGGTCATCTATGCAGGAGAGAGTTTATTGTAATTTTTCACATCATGTACTTAGTGACGAATTGCTCTGACTTCACATTCTGGTCATACCATTTAGTCAATATGTGAGCTTGGGAAAAGTGGTCAAATGGTTATAAAATTTTTGATCACATAAGTTTGCTAAAGGTACTCTACCCTAGCATATATTAACAATTAAGCACTTAATTCTAATAATAATAGCGATGAATATCAAGTAACAAATTTTCAAGGATGTGTTTTGGTTATTATTCATCTTTATATTTTCACACATGGAATAGCATTAGGGTTTCATAATGTTTTTAAATGAATAAATGACAATCTTCCACTAGCAATTTATTCAAACATACTTATACTCATTAAATATATTGATGAAATGCCTTCAATGAAACTGGGACAGTTGCAAATGATGTTTTTCTGATACAACTGAAGAACTGGTGGATATTGAAGACTGCAAAGAGGGTTTAAATACTGAAATGAAATTCATGTTTCTTTTGAAGGTCATTGGCGGTTAAAAGAGGTTACCACCAAGATTGGAAGAGAAAGACAAGCTGACCCATCCATATTCTGTATGCTTTTATAGATATTTTCATCCCTCCTTTTGCCTTTGTTTCTTTATATAGACCATTTTCTAAACATAAATTATTAGTTGTTAACTTCTCACAAGTTGCAAGGTGATGATATACATCAGCTACAAATTGCAGAAGACATGTTGAAGGTCATATCTACTAAAAAGTTTTGTGCTACAAATTTTGGGTAAAATATGACAGTATCAAATCAGAAAGTCTCTTCAAGATTATTTCCCCTAATCTACTAGCATTTCTTTATGAAACTGTCAGCCTCAAAGAACACTGTCAAAAGAATACAAGTAAGATCAGTCCTACTTGCTCCTCTAACGACATACTTAAAACAAAAGTTTGAACAGCAATTTCCCTTTCTGTTAGAGACAACAAACATTTGAGTAAAAATATATTTGAGGCCTTAACAATCAACCTGAAAACTGTATTGGAAGATATTACAAAATAAATTTTAAAATATTAAAAGGGAAAAATTACAAGATCAATCTGCAATTTATTTTGCCTAACACAAAGAGCTCAGAGTCAGTGTTCTTAAATTCAATGGGTTTATTTTCATTTAATTTCATATAGTCAACATTAAAACAGTAATAATTCCTCTTCATTATTGAATCCCCACTACAGTTTTTGATACTAATTTTTTAATTCCGGAACCAGCTACCCCTCCCAAAGAGCTCGATTTTGCACTTGGTATAATAGCAGTATTTATGCTTTGATAGCAGGTTAGTGATGGGGCAATATAATTAATATTATCACACAAGTAAAATTCAAACCATAACAACTCTTTGAAAGATAAGAATGACTGACAATGTGTCACACATTTCAAATTCTAGAATTGGAAAACTATTATTTCTTGATTTTCTTCAATAACCATGGAAATCTCAATAATGTTTCAAAATATTATGCAGCACAATGAAGTATCAGAAAGATCTTGACACCAGTGAGACTAAGATTTAGGTTTTAGAGTAACGTAACCAGCTAACTTTTTCAGATCTGCAGGAAGTCATGCTGTGAGGTCTATAGTTTGTAATGTACTTGTAGAAACTGAGGGAGCACACCTAGAGAACATTCATTTAGAAATGCTTTTGGGTCTCATAGTGATATTGATTTATCTTGCCTTGCTTTAGTGAATTTAAAAAAATATCAGGACAGTTTCTTCATCATGTTGAGGGTCTGAAGCACTTGAATGTTACTTAAAATTACCATATTAACAACTATAAAAAACCTACTCCACTAATAACTACAATAGTAGTGCAGTTATATCTACCATGAGCTAGGTGCATTAAGTAGCTTAAATATAATCCTTAATATTTTACATCCATTCCTCTGTTGCTACCATGAGGTAGATGTTATCAGTACCATTTGACAAAAAGATTGTGCCTTAGAGAAGCTAATAATTTGTCCACAATCATTATTTCTTTTAAGAGAAAGGGACAGTTATAGAGAGACAGAGACAATTTTATTTAGTTTTTCATGTGTCTTAGTTGTGAACACGGTGCTGGAGTTTGAACCCATGTCCTTGCACATGCCAGGCAAATGCTGTAACCATTGAGCCAGTGCGCCAGCCCCTACAATTCTTATTTAAGTGGTAAACTAGATTTGAATGCAGGTTTTCTGCTTTAGAGCTCTCAACATAAGTATCCATGAAAAATAATAAAGAATTAGAATATATAATAGGATATAATTAAGTTCAAATACATACATACACACACACACACACACACACACACACGTTATTGAAAAGTTCTATTGTTAGATTTTCACCTTCAATTCCAAGAATCTACTGAGAAAGATAATCTTCCCTGTATCTTCCCTAATATATCTCCAATTTTGCTTCTTAAGATCAGATTTGTAAAACATAGATGTACTTTAAAAAATTTTAACATGGTAGGAGAGATTCCTAGGAGAAAGGATCTGTAAAATTCTATTCTATTTTAATCACTCTCTTTCAGAGATACATTCTCAGTAATTTTTCTCAAATTCATCTGCCATAGCAATTGCGCAGAAAACTAACTGCAAGCATAGGAAGACTGTTTTCCATTTACTTGAAACATTAAGTAATTATCTCATTCTGTTGTGCCAGATCTGCTCAGTAAGTTAAAATAGACTGAACTTGATGAAGTATGTAATTTCAAATTCTTAAGTTTGTAATTTGAATGATTACTTTCTCCCATAAGCTGCTTAGGCTTTTTATTTTTTTCATTTGTAAAAGCTAAAACATTTGGCTACCCACGCAGCATCAAAAGAACTTGTCATGCAATCCTTTGTTTATTAATCATCTTCTACTGATAATCTAAATGATGATTAGTCTTGCCTCAGCGAATTCTTTACTCTTCTAATACACATTCAGTTTAATCCCCACTACATATTCTGATTTATCATAATTTAAGAAGTGGAATCAAGGAGCAATCCTTTCTAAAACTAAAGTGATTAAGGCAAAAGAAAATGTTTAAAATGTAAGAGAAATTTCAAAATAAATATATTTAGCAAAGGCCAGATGTCACATATAATAGGGAAATGCTTATGGATTCTACAGTCACTAATTCAAAAATGCAAGCATAATTTGAAAGCATAATTAAACTACAAGATTTTTCATTTATATTAACAACCTTTTCATTTTCTTACTAAATATGAAGCATTTCAAACTATAAGAGATAGCAATAACGACTATCTAATCAGGGCAAGTTCTCTTTTTATACAAAATGAAGTTTTAAAATAAAAAAAGAGATCTGGTACACAATATATCCAGGAAATGTAATTAATCAGATGATTTTCAAAAAAAATTTCAAAAAAATCATGATTGTTGTTTGTGCAAGGAGCACAGTTGAACAGGCAGAATCGAACAATCCTCAGACAACGTAGATTCACTCAGTTTGGCAAAACATCACTTTTATTTTAGAGGAAATCAGCCTTGTATGTTATTGCTAAATCAGCTCTTGACTCCTGAATTCTTGACATTTCTTTTATCTATGTAGATCCATTCATTATGTTTCAACTCTTTCATCCAACTCTACATTGCTTTCTATTTTTCTAGTCAGACTTGGAACAATCCATCTTTCCCTTTTCTACATTCAGCCTACTTTTACATTCATTTAAAAAAATCTCTTCAAAAATAAAAGTTTCTATGATTCTTGTCAGAGGCAAGGTGTAACCTCTTTTTGAGTGCTGAAATGACTGAAGGATGAGAAACAAAGGTATAGAGTGAAGTAAAATAAAACAATCCTTCTGTGTTTAGAAATTCTCTATTTCGGCACCAACAACTTGCTTGGCTAATACAATTGTCCTTGCCTGTTTAATTTAATATGGGAGTCTCTAAGGCAAGAACCAAACCTTTCAATATGGTTTATAAAGTGTTGGGCTCACTTGGTACTCAAACAGTAACCATGAGAACCTTGACCTTTTGAAGTCTTTTCATCCTTAGTAATTCTCAGAACCCATTGCACTGCCATTAGTTGTTTAAATGGTTTCACTGTATTTGGAAAGAGTTTAGAGAAGGCATTGTATTTTCCATACCCTAACTGCAAACTCATATCATATATTAATATGCTCTAGAGAATAAACAACATTGAAACTTAAATGATTTTAATTTACCCTTTTGCATTCAGGAAAAAGACATATGAAGTTTGGTGATGGGAAAAAAATCTGGTAAGAATTATACTGGGGCTCTTGGTCTCTGTTGATTAAATCAATGTGGCAAGATCCTGTCCTGAACAAGGGTTTTGCTTTTCCTAAGCCATTAGCTCATCATGACATACACAGATGACTAAAACACACCTTACTCAAAATGGTAAGTGAAACAAGACTGTGAATAGATCTCCAAAAATTTATCCTCACTATTGAGGAAATCAATGTTTGTGCAAAGTTGTAGAGTAAAAAGAGACAATGTTTGTAACAGTGGATGAAAAGAGCACCCGTTTAATGAATAAAGAGGAGCTGGCTTGTCATCTTTCAGTTATACAGTTCAGTTTAACCACAGCAGTGCTGTATAATTGTTTAAAACTCTAAGTGCCCTGCAAAATATAAAAAATTAGGGACATAAACAATTGACCTAATTCCACTACGAAAAGTTTACATGCCTTTAAATGGAGAAACACTCTGGTTACTATAACCAACAGGCATACTCTGAAATTGGTAATAATCAGTACTGAAATGGCCCCAAAATAATATTTATAATTCAACAAATAATACTATAATGTTGTTGTAAATATCACTCTTCACCCAACAACCCTGCAATATGATTATATTATACTGATCAGATTAATAAGTATATATTGTGCTCATTATTTGACAGTTTTGATGCAAATAAGATATAGTGCCTACTCTTGAGGATATTTAAGTACAGTTTTGTAACTGAAAAAAATCTTCCGAGAAAGATTTCCCTTGTCACTGAGGCCTCAGTGCCTGGTGCAATGCTTTAGAACAGAGTCAACTCTCAGAACACCTTTATGGAATTACACTGAAGCTATTGAAACACACTTGGTTATGCGCAGAGCCACCAGCACACCTTCTAACTGTACATCCAGTACTTCTTGGAAATCCTGGCTTCCCAGTGGTATGCAAACTGAGTCATACTTTTCAATTTTTTAAATCAGCTCCCATGAAAGGCAGTGAGTACAGTGAAATTTTTGTATAAATTAAAAGCTATTAGAGTACAAAGAAGTAACACAAATAACTAATGCAAAGAAAAACATGGAAAGTTAGAGAATAATGGAAACCAGCCATTTGTAGACCCTGGTTTCTCTAACTTGAGGGTTGCTACTTAACTTTAACCAAATACTACCGTGTAGTCATAAGTGCCCAGAATGCCAGATCATCTTATTTCTAAGAGAATCTAGAAATACAGATTTTTATAAGAAATCTCAGCATGTTAAAGCTCAGAAAGTACTAGAAGTATTTAAAAGTCTCTACTAGAGACAAACAAAACATGTCTGCTGACTATAGCCAGCCCCAAAGAGTAACTTTATGATGATCTCTTGTGAACTCTGAAATTAGTGTTTATACATACAGTAAGAATTATGAATACCTCAGTTCTAAAAATAACCAAACTCCTTAATTTATTTTTAATATTCTTAGGTAATATAGATATTAAATTATATAATTTATAAGGTTTCTTTCTGCTGTATTAATTAATCGTTTTTATATGCAAGAAAGAATATGATATAGATTTATACCATGAAATAAGGATTCTTACCTTTATATCCTTTGGGTCTCTTAACAATACACTCAGAGGAAGAGGCAGGAGAAAGTTATGGGGGAAATAGGAAGAATCCACTGGATGCCATTGTACAAGGAGTTTCTATGGGAAGTTTTCACAAAACATGCCTGAAGTCAGTTTGCCTTTGGCAGGAGTAAATTTATACAGTCAGTGACAGAGAAGATGAGATTACTTGGAGCACTAGTGAAGAGTCTGTTTTGGTCATTAGACTTTAGAAAAAGAAGGTCAGAGGATTTATTTTGAAGAAGAGGTTTAGGGAATTGGCAATGAAGCTCAATAGTAAGAAATATATTGTCAACAAAAGAAGCAGGAGAGAAAAGTTGAGAAAAGGATTGTTGGAAATGCTAGAGCCAAAGGAAGTATTTTAGTTATGGGATAAGAAAAGTCTTATTTAGGAGCAATGTCCACACATAAATCAGAGGTACAGCAATCACAACAAGAGCTAGCTGAGGGATTTTAAAAGACTCACTCAAAGTGAGGCCTGGAAAATTGCTTATTTTAGAGCTCTTAAATTTCTAAAAAAAATTTTTATTAATCTACATTATTATTTATTCCCAAACGTGATAATTTCTTATATATTTTTGTAACATTTGGGAGTTATTTCTTACAAATTAAGAGTAATATTAATAATTATCAAGAATTAATTAATAACTACATAGTAAAACCCAATAAAAAAATGGGCTGGGGTGTGGCTCAGTGGTTCAGTGCTCCTGGGTTTGATCCTGGTTTCCATCTACCCCCTCAAAAAAGAAAGAATAACTGATAGCAAACGACATATTCCGTTTCTTCCTTCTGACCACCATTTTTCTTGTCTTAATCGACTCTAATTTTGAATTGAGAGGAAAAAGAAAAACAAGAGTTAATTGTAAAACAGTCACTGTATTTGAAGATTAATAAATAAAAAACATACCAGATTGCTAAATAGCCAGTTAATTCTACACTGTAGAGGAAGAAGTGAATTCCAAAGAGGTTAAAATGAGCTCTGGTAACTAGTAACCTACATTTTGCACATGTGGGGTATTTATGATATCATTACTTTTTATAAAAGAGAAAGCTGAAGATCCAACTACTTAAATATCCTACCTAAATTCCTGCGGCGGTCTGACAAGATTTTGAATCCGGATTGATTGCCAAAATTCTATACTCGCAATTGTTGCACTGTGCTACCTGCCTCTGATAGAGGAGAAACCATTATTCTAATTTTCAATATGTATTATGTTAAAATGCTTCTGAGCTTTTGTGCTGGCTTTCCTTGTTCCTGAAATCCAGTCCTCCAAGTCTTCACTTACCTTGTGTCTTTTTATCATCCTGGTGACAATGCACATGCCCCTATTGTATGAGAGACCTTCTTTGCCTGAGCTGTGAAAAGAGCCTACTTGTCACCTTCACTTTGTCCCATAGCACTGTTTTACCTTCTTCTGTTTTTCTTCCCTCCAGGAACCACCTTCCCTATCTTACATTAATTTATTCTTTTTACTTCTTTGCAATCTTTCCCCTTACCCTATTCTGTAAACTGTATAACATCAGTCTTCTCATCCATTTTGCTGATCCCTATAAATCTAGCACCAAAAAAAGCCTTCGTTGTATATAGCATGCACTTGAAAATTTGTGCAAATTCATTATCAAACAATAATTGTCCAACTGTAAATTTTTAAATTTTTGAATAATGGACAACTAAGCTGATAATTTTATGATATTTGAAAAAAATCATCTTCTTATGTCAAATCCTCAATTCTCAGGGAACTATGTAAAAATTACTAAATAGAGTTTATAAAATACTTAAGAGATTTCATTTCCATCCTTTGTGGTGATCCTACTCACCAATACCACGATCATGAACAGACAGTGCCAATGTCCCTGAGTCTATCCACTTCTTGGACACCTGCCATAGTCTTTCAATCTCAGGGCTTGCAAATCTCACTTCCTGAGAAACCCCATCCCCACCCATTGGCTGGAAAACTGCTGTAAATGTCTTCTGACAGATTCAGGGTTTGCTTTCCTCTTTCCCAGAACTTTGTTTTCATTTCAAGTACAGCCCTTACTTCATATCACTGCAGTAATTATTTTCACATCCCACCAAATTTTGAGATTTGCAAAGATTGAAACCAAGAAATGATGGACTTGAAATTGTACAGAGTTGTGCTGTTCTCTATGCCTGGATCATTTTGTCTACATTTTAGAGTGAGGTAGTCACTAAAAATGGTGAATCAGTATTGACATTCATGATAAAATTTTCCATTTTTATTTATCTAACATTAATTTAAATATTTTTCTATTATTTATCCATGACTTTTTAAAAAGTGCATGATGATTGCTATAATTAGGATAAAATAGAAAGACCCAATAGCAATGTGCAAATAACATCCATGAAGTGGGTTAGTCATGGAATTTCTTGAAGCCCTTTATGTACGGCAAACCACAATTCAGGAATTAAAACCACAGTGTTCATAAAATGTCAGCAAGGTCTAATGCAGTACAACTGGAATCTTCGTTTTACATTCTACTTAAGTGGAATACATGGGTATATATATATATATGTATGTATTGAATCTGTGCTAAGTGATCAATTTTGGAAAAGACTTTCACTACTCCCCTAATGTATCTTTAAGAACAATCTTATTTGTGGCTAGTAATCTTCCTAAAAGTTTATGTTTGAAGAATTAGACTGACCCCTATTGTCCAAGTTAAGTAGATGATGGCCTTCACTTTCTCAAGGGAACTTTCAAATGCAAATTTTAACTTACTGCTTACAATTTATTATCAAAGTCAGACTCACTTGCTTTACCTTGAGCCCAGTATTAAAATAGGTTGAAAAGGCATTTGATGAAAGTTTTCCTCCAATAAAATGTAGGCACCTAATTTAGCCATACTGCAGTCTACTATTTCCAGCATGAGCATAATGAAACTTTTTTTTTTGTAAAATTGTAATAAGCTAAGGAAAGAGGAGCTAAGGTGAAATGTCAACTTGGCAGTAAAATAGACATTTGAACAATTGCAATTGATTTTGAATGTAAAAGAAATGCAGAAAGATATGAACACAGAACTGTCTAAAACGAAGATTTCAGTAATTCTCTGTTTTAAAGACTAAATTAGATGTACTGGTTTCCTTTCACAATTTTTCAGTTTTAATGGACATTAAAAGTTAATAGCTGGCCGAACTGTAGATAATAAAGATTTCTGTCATTTGTTGAAGTAGTACAAATCAATATAAAAGCCAGAGACTGCCATCACAACAAAGACCTCAGTATGGGGCTACCAAGAAAGATGACATCTCATATTTTCACAGAAAAAAATATATATAAAAGGAACTGTTCTTTGAACTGCTAGAAATCCATTCTACCTTTTTAGATAATGTACCTTAATTGGATTTTTAAAAGGGAAAAAAAAACACCTTGGAGACCTTAAGAATTTTTTGGAAATCACTTAGGTTTTAATCTTGAATATATCTTTTCACAAAAGGTAATTCACCAAATTGACTTGTATTAAAAATTAAAAGACTTTGAAAACTTTTTTAACCATTTCAGCCTAAATTAAAAGTATTGCTATAGAAATCTATGCCTGCATGCTGTGATCAATAAAGAACTGATTTATTTATAAATAAAATTAATTGGCAAGTATAATTTTCTCAATGTAAAAGTAGCTAGAGTTTGGATGTATTTTTTCATAATTATTTCCATCATAATATAACCACATCCCAAAGTTTGACAACAGTTTAACAAACCTGCACATAGCCAGAGTCTTAACACATAATGTAACAACTCAGTCTAACCTTGTAATGACTAGTATTGGCTTCTTCAAGAAAGCCAACTGTTCCAATTCATTCTGTCCATTCATTTTCAGTCTTGGTGTTTAGAAATCAACATTGTGTCATAAGATAGTTCTAAAAAGTTCATGCCACCACAAATAAGCTAAATTTTGATTTGATGTATTGAGGATATAGAAAAAAAGAACAATGGCAGTCATAGTAAGATGCAGTTAGAGATAGTACCATTCTCTACTCCGCCTAAATTCATTTGTTCAGGATGGCTTACTTACTTTCTGCATAAATTATATTGATTGTTACATATATGATATCATAGAATTCTTTTTTTCTTACCACTACTAAAGAAGACATGTTATAAATAAAAATGCCAACTCCTCAAATTCAAGACAGTTTTTATTGTAAGCCAACATATAAAATTAAAATAAATTTCCTATTTAACAATATATTTTTAAGTAGAAGGATATTATTACCAAATATACATAATTTCATAAATGTTATCAAATTCTTGTGTTTGAATGCATATCCATAAAAGGAGATGCAAGAACAAAAATTCACACACTTGCTCTCAGCATAAACTTTAGTAGAAAAAAAAAATCCATAGACAATATACCATCTGTCTCCTAAACCATGTGAAAAGAAAAGCTTTGAAAATCCAGCCGTTGCTAATGTGACATGTTGAAACATTAATCACCCCCTTAGGCTAATATAATTGTAGCTCCATGTTAATTACCTAACAATTAACAGCAGTAATTTCCAAGGGGCAATCAATGAATTAGCTTGTGATTTTCCCACAGATTTCGGTCCCACACTGCCAATCTGAATGCATTTCAAACTCCTTACTGTGGTTCATCAATGACACTTCTGGTGTATGAAATAAAAATTCATTTGCACCCTTACTAATTAGACTAGAATATATCCCTATGTGTATTGCAAACTCTATTCATTCGCACAAAATCTCTGCCACAGGCATTTTTCCCCACTTAAAAATTCATTTTCTATTAAATTAGAAGGTCACCTAGCAGGAAAATGTACTAATCAAGATTTTATCACTAACGAATTAAAGATTTTTAATAAGCAAGTTTAATTAAGTTATCCTAACAAGTGATAACAGCTATTTACAACTTATGGGGATGCACTAGAGCAGAGAATATTTGAAATCATACTCCTTGAACTTAGCACACACTGCCATGTACAGATGGAAGTTGACTAGTTGCATATATAATTGAAGCAGTTTCAAACATAACAATTAATGTTGTTTTAAAAGATGACTACCCAAATTTTATGTAGTAAAAGAAAAATGTTCAATTCAATAAGATATTTTGATATACTTTATCTTAAATTCATAAATATATTGATTATTATTATCTTTAGATGAAGACAAGAGTTGTGCTTCTATGATAGTAGTCTCCCATTATCTATAGTTTCACCTTCTATGGCCTCAATTTCCTACAGTCAAGTGTGGTCTAAAACTATTAAGTAGAAAATTACAGAAACAGTTCAGATATTTCAAATTGTTCAACATTCTGAGTAGCATGATGAGATATCACTCCACCCCACTTCATTCAGCCCAGGATATGAATCATCTCTGTCCAGCTATCCACACTCTATTCAGTACCCTTTCATTAGTCACTTAATGGCTGTCTTCATTATGAGATTGCTAGTTGTAGTAGCCCACAGCTTGTGTTCAAGAAATCCTTCTTTTACCCCAAAGTGCAAGAGTGACAATGTGGGCAATTTGGATACACCAAAGAGAATCTGCAAAGTGTTTGGTGTGGGCAAAATGATGAAAGTACAAGTTATTTTGAGACAGAAATGGATCACATTCACATAACTTTTGTTACAATTATATTGTTATAATTGTTTTCTTTTGCTAGTATGTGTCAATATGCATTGAAGTATAAGAAAACACATTGTTGCTAGAGGATTTGGCACTAACATTTAAGGCATCAATTGGGGGGTTTTTGAAAATATGCTCCATGGGGACTAAAGTATGTCATTTTAAGAGATAAAAATACTATTTTAATGGAAACATAGTGTGACACATGGATTTCTTCTGAAAAAAAATTGCTACTCTCCAAGAACGCAAAAATGAAACATAATCATCTGTCAGTTTAGAATTCTTGTCAAATTTACTAATGCTGTTTCTGACTTCATCCTCTCTTTATATGGACAATTTGTTTACTCTTTGAAGAATATTCCTTTTTAAAAATGATAGTGAAGAGAGAATAGGGAAAAGATAAAAAATTTGGCAATAGCAAAATTCCATCATGATACACGTAGGCAGGTTTGCAATTCCAATGTTGGATTACTCTTCCTTTAAGTGATTCATCCATGAGATTTATCAGTCATGACTTACTCTATTCACTTATGAGGAACACACCATTAGAAATGCTATGTCAGATATTAATTCTTATATGGTAGAATTGTAAATATTTTGTTATTTAACAGGATCTTTAAGTCTGTGTAATGTATATACAAATAAAGGGCATAATGTTACTTGTTTTAAAGGTGAAGACATAAAGGAAATAATGTCATTGAATTACCAGTTACAAGAAAAACCCCCGGTACTCTAGCCACAATTATTACTAATAAACAGAGTATAATAATCTAAGTCTCAAAGACTACAACCTTGAATATTTTGACATACAAATCCTTGCACTTTCAAATCCTCTTTCTTTGGCCAGGGTTTAACAGATTTTGACAAATACTTGTTACAAGGCACCTGTCATAAAATCATAGAATTTTTAATCTCAAAAAGACCTTAAGAGGTTAATTTAAAAATGAAAGAACTGCAGCTAAGTGACATAAATTGACCTATTTATGGTCACACAACCAGTTAATAGCAGACAGAGATTTACCGACCGGTTAGGCCTATGCCCTTTACACCACATTATGCTGCCACACTGTTAGTAATGTCATTATTTTAGTCATTAATGTCATATTTAGCAATAATTAATACATTTTATAAGGAATTTTAGGACTTAGCCTCCTGCCTCTCTGACCCATTCATTCTTTACCACCATTAATGGCTAAGTGGTAATAGAAAGAACACAATAATACCTCTTTAGTCCTACATAATAATGAATGTTCAAGAAACCTTCATTTATTGCCTTTGAAGGCACACCTTAAGCTGGTTCTAATTCACTATTATCCATTTTTCCTTCCCACTCCTTAACAGGCTCATATTCTATATTGCTGTGGCTTAACCCTTTCGAGTGGGAACAAAAAACAAACAAAAAAAACACTAGAGTCTGTTTTTGGACTTTTTTCATGCAAAATAACACACATATAAACACACAACACAAATACAACCACACACACAAAAAAATTCTTAAAATGCCAAATCTATAGTGGTAATTCTTTTATTTAGCTTCTTAATATTTTTGTCAAATAATCTTGTAATATCTGTAGACATATCATAGCTATTCTTACGCCTACGCCTTCACTCCATTATCCCAAACACCTGCCTCTTTTCCTATTCAAATCCAATATATTCTCCAGACATACATGTATCCTGAAGTCTAGCTTCACTACTCATGAGTTATTCTTTTTTCCCTAAAACATTTATAGCATTTATGCTAAGTGCATGTCACCCTTTTGTTTAACGAACCATTGTACAGTGTGTTTTCTTACTTTAATTTTGTTTGTGAGTGATTTACATATCTCATCTCAAACCTCACCTCCTTAAAAGAGATTGGCCGTGTGTGTCAGGGGAGGTCACTTTCAGATCCTGTGTTCTGGTTTGAACTGTTAGATGTGATGTGTCTTTGAGAATGCTAACAAGAGATGACAATAAGACACATATATCTGGGACACTGAGGAAGTGTCTGAGCTTAAGACATCCATTAGGCTCTGGATGTGAATAGGATCATTTATAGGAGAAAGTATATAATGAAAAAAGGACCTAGGTGTAAATTTGCTTTATTTTCAGGTAGACTTGCACTTGTCTGTTTCTGCCTTGCCTGTGGGTGCTGTGAAAATCTAGAGATGCTTATTTTGGTTTATTATATTCTCAATATCATTTACTAACTGGTACATGGTAAATACATGATACTGAGAATGGATGAATAAACGACCTGAAGAAGATTAGTTAATCCCTTCAAGTCTCAATTTTCTCATCTGTGAAAACAATTGAACATCAACACCAACATTACAGAGTTGTTCTGAGGGCTACATAATTTCTTTATTTATATTTCCATTTTTTTTGGTGTGTGTGATTGGATTCATTACAAGGTTTAAAAAAGTAGCATACATCCTATACACATTTTACTCAAAGCCCATAACCGGATCATACTTTTGTTCCCCACATTTTTTTTATTGGTATGTTAAAGTTGTACATAACCATGGGAATTGTTGTTACATATTCATACATGCATACAACAATGTAACAATTTAAATTGGCCAATATCCCACCCAAGCACTCTCCCATCCCATTGCCCCTTTATTTTGCTGATAGGTGTGGAATATATTTTTTCCCTCCCCTCAATGTACCTTTACCCTCCCTTTCTTTCTTCCTGTTCTTCGTCCCCTTTGACCCTTCTCCTACCTGTACTCTACTAGACTTCCTTGAATTCATCTATTAATTTGCATTTGGTTCTTTATGTAACCTTATCCTCCCCACCTACTTTCCTTTATTTTACTGTAGCTTCCATAAATGAGAGAAAACATATGACTTTTGAGTTTCTCAGTTTGACTAATTTCACTTAGCTTGATATTCTCCTTTTCCAACCATTTGCCAGCAAATATAGTAATTTCATGTTTTCTAATAGCTGAGTAGAATTCCTTTGTATGTTTATCCCACAATTTCTTAATCCATTCATCTAGTGACAGGCATCTGGGATCATTTCATAATTCAGCTATTGGGAATTGTGCTGCTATAAACATGGATGTGGCTGTGTTACTGAAGTATGGCTATATTAGGTCCACTGGAAAGAACCCCAGGAGCAGGATAGCTGGGTCATATGGTGGTTTCCTCCATAACTTTTTGAGGAATCTCTATACTGCTTTCCACAGTGGTTGAACTAGTCTGCAGTCCCACCAACAATGTAGGGTTATTCCTTTCTCCTCACAACCTTGCCAGCATTTATTACTGTTCATTCTCTTAAACTTTGTCATTCTAACTGGAGTGAGATGAAATCTTAATGTAATTTTGATTTGCATTTCCCTTATTGCTAGAGATGTTGAACATTTTTTTCATATATTCATTGGCCATTGTGCTTTTTCTATTGAGAAAATTCTGTTTAGTTCTTTTGCCCATTTATTTATTGAGGGTTTTTTTTTTTTTGGTGTTGTTTTTTGAGTTTTTGTGATATCATTCTCCTATCAAAAGGATAGCTAAGATTTTCTCCCATTCCACTAGCTTTATCTTTAGTCTTAATCATTTCATTAGCTGTACACAAGCTTTTTAGTTTAATGGCATCCCACTTATTGATTCTTGCTTTTATTTCTTGCACTTTGGGGGTCTTCTTAAGGAAGTTGGTGCCATGATAGAATGTTGAACCTATATTTTTTTCTAATAGTTGTAAGTTTTCTGGTCTGATTCCTAAGTCTTTGATCCATCATGATTTGCATTTTTGTGCAGGGTTATATATAAGGATCTAATTCCATTTTCTATATAAATCTTTTGGATCATGCTTTTAAAATGTCATTTGCAGTTGTCAATATCCTGATTTGAAATTAAGGAAGGACTGTTATCAATCCTATGAAGAAAATTGTAACTTAAACAGTAAATTCCAAATTTGCTCATGCTAATGTTTTGATGATTAAGGAAAATTGAACTACTTTTTAATGTTCTTGATAAGTGTCCCAATTCTAGTCTTAAGTCTCCATTAACTTGGTGATAACAATAATAGTGGTAACTTACTCTTTACTAAATGCTACTCTAAAATATTTACATGTGGCCAGGAGATGTAACTCAGTGATAGAGCACTTCCCTAGCATGTGCAAGACCCTAGGTTTGCTCCTCAGCCTCACAAAAAGAAATAATAAAGTATTTACATGTATTATCTCACTTTACAAATAATTTATGAATAAGCATTACTTTTTTCATCTTTCAGGTGAAGTTTGTGTTTCTGATATTAATTATACAGTTCAAATTCCTCATCCAGTAAATGGCAGAGCTAGATTTTGACCATAGATAGTGGGAATTGCAAACTATGTTTTAATCACTCCGATATATTTTTTCACAATGAGTCTGAACACTAAAAATTACTCAAGCAAGTAATTGCTCTAATTTCAACTACCCCCTTTCCTTATCCTATGAAAAATTATATCCGTGATTACGTACAGGGAAAATTCATAAACCTCAAAATAGTGCAGTCAGTGAAAGAGTACTCACATTCACCTGGTTTCTTCAAAATCCTCACTGGTCTTAGATATGCCTATGTTGGTCTAGTGCTCACTGAATGTCATCTCTAGCAGTCTAATGACATCCATTGTTGCAATCTTTAGTTATTTTCTCTTACATCCTCTTCTTCTCTACTATAGAGGAAGCCTGGTGATATCTAATTGCTAGTAACATCTCTTGAGTCACTGATACCTCTTAATCAGCTTCCTGGGCAGGGTGATCCATCCAGCCTCAGTTTTGGCACAGTTATCTGTAGAGCATCAGAGGTCCCTGAGTGAAGTTTATTGGCCACAAAAGACTGTAAAGGCTAGTGAATGAAAAATAGATCCTTCTGCCTGAGCCTGACTCTTGATCTCAGCTCTCAAACAAAGCAAATGATTCTGCACAGCAATCTTACTACTTAATTCCTAAAAGAGCTGAGAGATACTATGTTCTTGAAATGAGTAACTGAATATTGTAAAGATGCCATATCTTACTTAAACATTTTACAAATTACAGCAATTTTGATCATCAAATTCTAATGAGATTTGGGGGGAGCATAAATTCATAAAAAGAACATAAAAGTCTCTGAAAATATACAGACCAAAACAGCTAGGAAAGTTGGGGAAAGGGAGACAAATGAGAGACATGTTCTCCTATATAACCAACCATATTAGGAAAATTCCATAGAAATGCTGTTTTGCTAAATTTGATAATTTTGTGCTATGCAACTTGTCAAGATTAACCTATATATCAAAATCCCCTTTCTAGCATTTATCTGGACATTATTGTAACATTAAATAGGTGGGGGCGAGAAGAAAAATAAAGTGGTCAACATGAAATATTCTGACTTCCAAATAATAATAAAAATGCACATAAAATCAATGGAACAGATTGTTGTCATGTTGAAAAAGAATGAATAAGGGCTGGAACGGTGACTCAGTGGTTGGAGAGCTTGCCTGACATGCACAAGGACGCGGGTTCAAAACCCAGCACCATATACAGAGCTAAGTGTCCAAGAAACAAAGGCAAGGTGAAAAAATAAAAACATAAATAAAATTGATTCTCTCTTTCTTTTTCTCTGTCACGGTCTCTTCCCTTTCTCTTAAAAAACAATTAATAAAAAGATAATATTCCTGACAATGAAGATGATGTTGAAAAAAGCATATTCTAAACTTTTGATGAGATTATAAGTTGCTAAGACTTTCTGGAAACTCAGTTGACATAATATATCAAAGTGTTAACAATTTCAACTTGTATAATTTAATAAAAAGAAATAGACATTGACTATGTCAAACTTGTTTATAACAGTAAAACTTTGAAATCATGTCCTTTAATCATTCAACAAGTAACGGCATATTCATATTATTTAGAATTTAAAAGTGAGGTTTAGCAAACACAGCACCATAGATAAGCATACAAAGAAATAGTAGTATCAAAACCATTTTCCAAGCATGCACTTAATGATAAAATTGAAAATATGTGAACAGAAGGAAATAAACTATAATTGGTTGCCTTGAGGATAAAATAAAAATATGTAATTTGTATGCATGCATTTAAATATGTGAACAGAAAAGACTCAAATATAATTGTTTAATTAG
>PVKS010011478.1:0-56413 GCA_004027875.1 Aplodontia rufa | reverse complement strand
TGGTCGCCACACGTGGAAACCAAAACCAAACAGGACCACTAACCACCTGGAAGAAAGGGAGGCCCAACAGACGTAACCCATGTTGCAGTTTCTTTGCTTATTGCAAAGAAAAAGGACACAGGAAAAATGAGTGTCCAAACCATAAGGAACCCATGTGGAGGCCCAAATAAGACATGGAAGACAGCCTGGCAGCCTGAGCCTGAGACACAGGGTCTCGTTGGTCCAGCCAGGATGCAGTCAGATTAGGGGAGACTGGGCTCCCTCTTCTTAGGTCCTCCACGGTCAAAATGAAGGTGGGGGCCAACCATTGACTTTTATGATAGATGCAGGTTCAGAACACCTGGTGGCCACCATACCTGTGGCCTTGTCTGTCAACACAAAGCCACGATCATTGGTGTGACAGGCAACCAGATGACCTGTCAGGCTTGCATGTCCTCGACTTGCCAACTGGGAGGCCACTCAGTGACACATGAATTCCTTTATCTGCTGGAGTGCCCCATCCCTCTACCAGCAAGGGACTTATTAATGAAACTGGGTCCTGATGGTTTCTCTGGCAGGGACTGCAAGCCTCACCCTGGGAAAACCAGGCTGTCTCATCGTGGTGGTGACTCTGCCCACAGAGAATGAATGGCAACCCTACTGCCAACAACAAGAAGGACTCCACAAAGCTGGCCAACAGCCCACTGGATGAGTTCCCTAATGCCCTGGCTGAAGGTGACTCCCTGCCTAGCACACAACCGCACGTCCACAGAAGCAGACCTGAGGTGGGAATCCTTTCCATAATACAGAGGCAATATCCAGTATCCCAGAAGTGTGCTTGCGGATTCACTGACAGAGACTAAGAGAAGTGGGGATACTGACCGAATGGAGTCATCATGGAACACCCTGCTTTGCCATCACAGTAAAGAAGGCGGTGCAATGACTTTCAGCCTGCCCTGGACCTACGAGCCATACATGCCACCGTCACACTCCGTGCAGCGGTTCCTGATCCTTGTTCTGTTTTGAGCACGGAATCAGCACAAGAGATTGGCATAAATGCTTGGACCTAAAGGATGCCTTTTTCTGTCTCCACCTGGCCCCAGTTAGTTGGCACTATTTGCCTTTGAATGTGAGGACCCACACTGGCAGGAAAACACAGATGACCGAGATGAGGTCCACGTTGTTCTGGGAAGCTCTGGCTGTGGGTCTGGCCACTTTCTCAGAAGAAAGCCCACACTGCTACTCCAATATGTAGCCAATTTGCTGCTGGCAAACTCTGGTGGAGAAAGATGCCGGGGCAGCATGATGGCATTGCTGACTCACCTGTCCACGACGGGAATCAAAGTCTCTTGGAAAAGGCTCGGTATGCCAGCAACAAGCTTGATACCTCGGTTCATCATCACCAAAGGGTGAGAAAATGGCCGTCTGCTCCATCCTGCAGCCCACCCCCAGAAAGGAGGTTTGAGGACTCCCGGGAGCAGCAGGCTCCTGTCACATCTGGATACCCAGGTATTCTGGCCTGGCCAAACCTTCATACAAGGCAGGGTCTGAAAGAGACCCTCTAGGCTGGGGGCAAAACAAGAGGAGGCCTGGCAAGAAATAAAGAGGCTGCTGACAGGTGCGCCCTCCCCAGGGCTGCCGGATGTGAGCAGCGGGCAACCCCAGGGCTGCTGGACATGACAAACACACCTGGCCTGGAGCTGCAGGACCTGGCCAGTGTGCCTGACCTGATACTGCTGGACCTGGCCAGAGTGTCCACCCTCGGGCTGCAGGACCTGGCAAGTGTGCTCATCCTAGGTCTGCAGGACGTGGTCAGTAAGCCCACCCTAAGGCTGCAGGATGAGACACAGACTATCATTCACTTTGTCAATGAGAAGAGCTGCACCCCTCGGAGTCCTCACGCACATGGTGGGGCCATGCAGTGACCCATGTTCTACCCGTCAAAGCCTCTGGACACGGTGACCCCCTTGGCTCCGCAGCCTGGCTGCTACAGTGATTTTAATCAGAGAAGTGATGGACTTATCCCTGGACAGAACCTCAATGCTAAGTTCCTCATGCAGTTGTAGCCCTGACGAACAGGTAAGGACGAGGTGGCTGACCAGTTCCAGGATGGCACACTGCCAAAGACTATTATGGGGAAATCCCCAAATTAGGGACTGTGAGAACTCTAAACCCTGCCACTTTCCCGCCAATGGAGGAAGGGACCCCAGACTGTGATCATGAAGAAGTGATAGATGAAGTCTACTCCAGCCGACCAGACCTGACAGAGACTCTCTTAGGAGCCAGAACTCAAGCTCTTCACGGATGGAAGGAGTTTTGTCTGAGATGGGCAATGGAAGGCTGGATATGCGGCCACTGCTATAGAGAAGATCCTCTTGGCAGGGGCCCTCCCACAGGATGGCCCACACAGTGGGCAGAGCTCTGAGCACTCATTCCAGCCCTGAGACAGCCAAGCACAAGCTGACTCAAAGTATGCCTTCGCCCCCCTCCACATCCCTGTAGCCCCTTGCAAGGAGAGGGGATCACTCAATGCAGGAGGAAAAGAGAGAAAACAAAGAAGAAATCCTCCAACTACTAGAGGCAGTTTGGGAACCATCCCAGGTGGTGGTCATCTATCAGAAAGGAGTTGACCCTATCAGCCAAGGAAACTGGCTGGCTGACTGGGTGGCCAGAGAAGCTGCCAACTGCTCAAATGATTCACTAAGACTCAAGAAAACCTCCACAGACCTTCTAGCACCCGAACTGCCTGACAATCCCAGATACACTAGAAAGGAAGAGATGGATTGTTACAGAGGGAGGAACAAAACCAAAAGAAGCCTGGTGGATACTTCAAGAGACTTATAACTCCCAGAATGAGAGCAGGCCACGTAGTAGGACAATGTCATGAACTTGCTGGGTTGCTACTACTTTATCCCTAACTCCCTTCACTGTGTGCCCAAATCAGTATGAGATGCATAACCTGTGTCAAAAACAATGCTACTCAGGGCCCAGGAAGTCAAACCTCTGGAACGATGCCTTTGGAGGATCTGGAGCCAGACTTCACTGAGTTGGAGCCTTCCCAGGGCTACCCATATCTCCTTGTATTAGTCTGCGCTTGCTCAGGGTGGACAGAGGATGTGCGCTGAATGGGCACAAGAAGTGGCGAAGGCCTTACTGAAAGAAGTCATTCCTAGGTCTGTTCTCCCTTTTCTCGGGATCAGATAATGGCCCAGTCTTTGTTTCAGTAGTAGCCCAGATATTATCTAAAATCCTAGGGATCGATGGAAATCCCATACCACTTGCAGGCCACAGAGTCCAGGGAAAGATGAACACATGGATTGAACCCTCAAGATCCCTTTGGCCAAACTTTGCCAGGAGACCAGATTATTCTGGGTAGATGCCCTTCCCCTAGCCCTGCTCTGATCCTGATGCATCCCTGGGCTTTCTGGGTACTCTCCTTTTGAAATCCTCTATGGGAGACCTCCTAAATTAATAAGAAAGGGAGATTTTCAGATAATAGCAGACCTAAAAATATCCCAACACCTCCAATTCCTGGGGGCAATGCTTTGACTTTATTAGTGAGGGCTCTCATTCCCTTGTGAAACTGAGTGCAACCCACCAACCAGGAGGTGAAGTCTGGGTTAAAAACTGGAAAAAGGAGCCTTTCCAGTCTATCTGGACAGCTCCCTACACTGTGGTACTGGCTACTTCAACCAGTGTTAATGTTTCAGGTATCATACCTTGGATCCACCGCACTCAGGTAAAATGAGCCACTCTCTGAGAATAACAGGAGGCCTGGGCTGCAGAACCTCACCTAGACCAATCACTTCCAGTCACAGTGCAGGAAACTGAGACCCTTCAGGCCTGTTCTGAACACTCTGGAAGCCGATTGGTCAATGCAGGGCAAAAGCCCGAGGACTCTATGCCTGAAGTTCCCACAGTCCTGCTCCAGTCTCAGCCCTGGAATCTGGCTGGTCAATGCATGGCAGAAACCCAAGGACTCTATGCCTGAAGTTCACACAGTCCTGCTCCAGTCTCAGCCCTGGAATCTGGCTGGTCAATACATGGCAGAAACCCAAGGACTCTACACCTTAAGTTCACACAGTCTTGCTCCAGTCGCAACCCTGGAATCTGGCTGGTCAACGCATGGTGGAAGCCTGAGGAATTCAATGGGGTCACTCATGAATTGCAATGTCATCCCACAGAACTGGGAGCAATGATCCTGGTGGCTGTCATTTTCTATAGCTTTAGCCGAGGTGGCTCCAGACAGTTGGAACTGACCCCAGAGAGTTATTCTTGCCCTAGTGCACGTAGGTATAAACAGCATGATAGTGGACTTTATTGCTATTGATACTGACCTGTCTTTTGTTAGCTTGAGAAAAGGCCGTGCCTCCATACTAACAAGCCGGGAGGAGACCTCAGCCAGCTAGTTCCTGCTAGTGTGAGTTTCCCATGAGCTCCTAAAGAGGACAAACTCATCCTATTCCCAGGAATTCTGGCTGCACCTCCCCTTCCAATCCACATCTGGAAGGCACTCCCAAGATCATCCCTGGGAAGGCTCAGAATGAAATCCAGTCTCCCCTTGAGCATGGTGGAGCCCATCATTCACCCCACATTCCTCCCAAACTGACCTTCAAACCCTATGCTGGTTGTATACCAATATAATAAAGAAGGGCCTCCACCAAATGGACCTAAAATTGCCCCCATAATAGGGTCAATGTTTCCAAAATGTGAAACTGATACAAAATGCCCCCTATGCCTACAGGCACAAGGCCAATCCCAGTCCTCTAATCCAAAGGGGTATCTTGATCCAGGCAGGTATAATCTAACCCTTACTATTCAAAGAGATAATTGAGGATATGAGATCCTAAAACTGCCATTGACTGGGTTGAGGGTTCCTGACCCTCCTTAATTACTTTGTAATAACTCATTCAAAGCTTGGGGCTCATCCAAAACCCAATTTTGCATCAGAAGGCCTTCTCAGTGGCCAGCTGACTTCCTGGGTTGGACATGCACCAAAAGCCAAACTTGCATTCTGGGTAATCAGTTACTGGAGAAGAACCCCATTGAATTACACTGGATCCCACCTGCTATTACCTCTTTTACAAAAATGACACAGGAAACTTACACCTGGAGCCAGAAATTACCAGTTCCTTTTTTTCTATGACCATGGCCACCTACCACACTGTCAAAGGACAGACATATGGATTCATTGGGTTCTTACACATTTTTTTTTAAAAGAGAGACAGAGGGACAGAGATAGAGAGAGAAAGAGAATCAATCTTAGTTTCAGTTGTTCATCTGGCTTTCATTTCTCCAACACTTTGTTGTGTATGTGGTGCTGGGGTTTGAACCTGGCTTCTCGTGCATGCCAGGCAAGTGCTGTAACTGCTGAATCACTGCTCCAGCCTCTCCAACAAAAATTTTTTTTAAAAGAGAGAAACAATTTTTATTTAGTTTTTTATGTAACTTTCATTGCTCAAAGACCTCGTTGTGTACGTGGTGCTGGGGTTTGAACTCGCGTACTTGTGCTTGCCAGACAAGCACCGAAACCAACGAGTCACCGCTCCAGCCCCCCCAACGCATTTCTGATGTAGATTTATCAACCTGCTTGTGCACTTTCTCTGTAACACAATAGTGTAAATGTGCCTGCCCAGCAACTGGACTGAAACCTGCACCCTAATATATTTGGTCCCTGATATCCTGATAGCTTAGGTGGACCAAGCTAAGCAGGTAATAATTGCCAAAGAAAATGTCAGGATTAGACGTGGTATGTTCCTAGTGTCCCTACTGGTGGGACTAGAATTACCACTGCTATGGAGCCCAGGACAGCGGAGCAGCGCGGTCCTCAGTGCACCATCATGAGGTGTCTGAAGCACTGGTGGAGGCACTGGGCCACGTATCCAGCACTCTGTCAGTTCTTCAAAATCAGGGTGACTCAGTGGCAGCAATGGTCTTACAAAACAGAGAGGGCTAGATTTACCAACAGCAGAACAAGGTAGAATCTTCACTACCTTAAATGAAAAGGTTGCTTTTATGTTAGCCAGCCAGGAATAGTCCGAGATGCAGCACAAGAGCTAGCAAACCGTGCTTCTAGGATTTGAGGACAGCTTCAGAACCTGGCGCTCTTGGTCATCAACCTGGAACTGGCTCTCATGGCTTTCTCCCCTTGTGGGACCTCTCAGTGTGATAACACTGGTCTCTTTGGGCCATGCCTCCTAAACATGGTCTCCAAATTTGTGACAAACAGAATGGAGGCCATGAAACTTCAAGATGGAAACCCCATACCTACCCATTCCTCAAGCTCCCGCAAAAGTTGATGCACATTAGAAGACACAGGGTGCATCAAAAGGGGGGATGGAAAGGAAAACTTCGCCAAACTACTGTTTGCAGACTTGAGAGTAGACTGAGGGACTGTTTTGCTCTGCGTGCTCGGTTGATAATTTTAAGTATCCACATGCCAACTGAAGGAGCTTCATAAACAGCAACTACAGTGCTGTGAATTTCACTCCGCTTTGTAGCACTGCCCCCTGTTCTGCCTGCTAGGGTTCTATAAAGATGTTCCACAATCCCTGTAACCATGGCAACTCGCACCTGTTTGGTATGGACTGACCAATCAAGCACCAGCACCCAGCCTGAGCCACCTGCTGCACCCCCACGTGCAACCCAAGCCCCAAGCAATGCTGCGCAAACAGAGCAGCTCCTTGGTTCAGCCCACACTTCCCAGTGCTGACCTAAGTTCTACTTCTGCTGCTCACTTGGTTTCTCGTTTGCCTGGATTTCCGGAACACAGTGATGTGACCTGTTTCTGGAGCCCTGTGCTCTGTGGGTTCTGGGGTCTTCCCCTCCGACCTCTGGCTGCCTCTCAAGGCAGCGTGGGGGGACCCAAGCCGCATTCCTCAGGAACCAACTTGTAAGTTATCACCCGAGGCCAGAACCTGGCTGGGCAGCACTGTGCCACTCCTGGCTGCCCAAGCAAGGATAGCACGTGTGTCCCGAACATGGCGGGTCCTGGTGCATGTCACACAGCTGCGCATGTCACTCGCCTAACGCAGCCCTGTGTGGGTTTCCCATCAGGGAGCCCTTGCTGCTCTCTCCACCCGCACCTTAAGCACAGTGGTGAGGGGCACGAAGGGATGGCGCAGTCCAGTCTAGAGGGAAAGCAGGATGCTCCATGAATGTGGCACAGTGGCTTGGTAGGAGGGGCACAGTGGAGCCAGAGTGCCCAGGGGCTTCCTTAGGGAGAAGACGGCAGGAGGCCTGGGTCTCACGAGGAGGGGCAGCTGCACGCTGGAGGCAGAATGGCTTCTGGAGGGAGGTGGAAGCTGCAGGTGCTGGTGCCCCCGGCAGGGGTGGAAAATGGCTGGTGACCTGGAGCTGGCAGCCCACAGGCCCTGGGTGGGAGTTGGGCGGGGGGCCACGATTTGGCTTAGTCATGCAGCAGGTGAGGGCCTGGGGACATTCTGGGAAGGTGAGCTCTGGTGAAACAAGAGGCTCCCCCCTTCAGGAGGCGCACCTGGTGCTGCAGCTGAGCTGCCCCTGTGCCCTGTGCACATCTAGGGTGATTCTGCACCCTAGATGAGCCCCGCCCTGTGCCTGCTAAGGACACCACCTGCTGCGCAGACGGCTCCACCCTCGCTGCTGCGGCCTGCCTTTCAGTGGGGCTGGAGGTGGACTGGCTGGGGACAGGGTCATGTGTGGGTGCCTAAAGCCCTTCTTCCTTGATGCAGAGCTGCAGTGGGACATCTTGGCAGTGGCCCTGGTTCAGAATAGGCTTGGAAGTCACATCAGGTGTGTGCAGAGCAGCCTCACCTCCTCCTGTCACTGTAGGTGTCTCAGGGGCATGTGCTAAGCGAGCAGTCAGAGGCGGGTGTCCCCTTACTGTCTCCTGGATGGATGGGCTCCTCTGCTATGCCTGTCACCTGCCACCACCAGCAGGCACATGGCATACCCTGATTGGGGCCAGGCCACAAGGAGGCAGGAGGCAGGATGTGGGGGTTGAATGGGAGGTTGGATGTTGCTGCCTGAGCTTCTGAGTCCCCAAACCCATGATGAGGATGTCGGGTTGGTGGTAGTCCACACTGTGATGCCAGGAAAGGCAAGACAAGAGGGAAGGCCAACGACCCCCACAGGGCCACGGCCTCCATCAGGGTCAACTGCCCTCCACGGTGAGAATGGAGGAAAGAGAACATGTGCCAAGGGGCTGTAGCGTGCCGGGGCTAAGGCTGTGTGGTTCAGGGAGCCAGGGGAGCCAGGCCACAGGCAGTAGCCCCAAGGAGGGTATGGACAGCACAGGGTGGGCAGAGGGCAAGCTGCACTTTGGTTCAGCGGGTGGCAGGGAGGTGGCCTGAGAGTTACATTGTCCTGTGAGGACTGGCACAGCTGTGGCTGCAACAGATGTTAGGAACTCAGTGCTGCACAAGTCTAGGAGGAGGTATGGTGCTGTTCACTCAGTATGCTCACCCTGGGGTGGCCTGGCAGTGACAGGGACGAACTTGGCCACCAGGGAGACAATCCAAGGAGTGTGCCAAGGAGCGCCTGTGGTGGGTGCTGCTGTCGAGTTGGGAAACAGCAGCCGGAGGAGGAGCAGGTCAAGCCATGCCCAGAGGGGTTGACCCTGAGATGAGAGGACGTTTCAAGAAGTGGCGACGTAGCTCTCGGATGCTGCTGGGGAAATCCTGGTCATTGAGCAGGAGCAAGAGGCCCTTGCATTGACAGCATGGCGGTCAGGCAGATGTGGGTGTGTGCTGACAGGAGAAGCTATCCCAAGCCGGACTGGAGTTCAAGTCTGACCTGGGCTGGCAGGCCAAGTACTGAGGGGCCAGAGGATTGAGGGGATGCCAGCGGGGGCAAAGAGACCAGAGGCCAGGGAGCCAGATGGTTGTTGAAGTCACAGAGAGCAATGATGGGGATTGTAATGAAGACAACTGAGAGACAGAATTAAGGGGCAGGCATCTGAGTTAGAAAACCACCTATCCATCATCCATCCATCCATCTATGCACTAATCCACCTGTCCATCATCCCTCACTCACTACCCAACCATCCACCCACTCATTCATGCATCTGTCCACTATACTTCCACTCATTCATCTACCCACTAATTTATCCATCCATCATCCATCCATCCATCCATCCATCCATCCATCCATCCATCATTCATCCACTCATCCACCCATCCATTCACTAATCCATCCACCCATCATCCATCTACCCATCAACTTATTCATGAATCTATCCACCATCCTTCCACTCACTAATCCACCCATCATCCATCCATCCATCCATCCATCCACTCATTCATCCATCTATCCACCACCCTTCCACTCATCCACCCATCCATTCATTAATCCATCCATCTATCCATTATCCGTCCATCCATCTATCCATTATCCATCCATCCATCCACTCATTCATGCATCTATCTACCATCCTTCCACTCACTAATCCACCCTCCCATCTATCCATCATCTATCTACTTTCCACCTACCATCTATCCATCCACCATTGATCTGTCCATCTGTCCACCCACATGTCCATCAATCCACCCACCATCCAGCCATTTACTATCCATCATTCATCCATTATTATCTATTCATCCTGCCATAGATTCATCAATTATCATCCACCCATTGATTTATCCATTTATTTCCCATCAACCCTCCATCCAAACTTTAATTGATTATCCATATGGCTTGAAAACAGAGCTAATATTGATCTAAAATGCTTAATAAAAATCTTAAAAATGTATAAGTACCTGAAATACTAAAGCCTGGAAAGGTAACCTGTCAGCAGAAGGTGTGAGCAATGCTGGCCAAAGTGTACAAGCCATGACCTGGGACTCGACACAGTGGGTGCTGAGCTGGTGACAACACGTGGGGCCCCACCGTTGCTCCTTCTGGAGGTGGGAACCTGCTCAGAACTGGACACTTAGGACCCCTAGTGCCTCCACCCTCGGGTGCTCTGCTTGTGACTGCTTGCAAGGAGGAGGCCCATCATCAGCTGCTGGTTGGCTCAGGGGGCGCAGATGCCAAGTGAGGACTGACTGAGGGGTTTCACTCACCAGCTCACACTCTCTGGATTTGTAGGCCACCTCCATCACCTGGGGACTTGATGTCCTGAGATGCAGGATCTGAGTCATCAAGCTTTTCCTTCAAGATGAAGATGCTAAAATCACTCGCACAGCCTATTGCACCCTGGGCCTCTGGGGGAACTTGCAGGGCGAGGGGACCAGAGGACACAGTTGCGTTGGCGCCTCCGCTACCTCACTGGGCCTGGGGTACTGGACGGAAGCCAGGGTAATGGCTTTTTCTTCCTCCCCTGAGGGCTGCTCAGCACCATGGCAAAGGAGGCTGCTGCCTGTCCTCCAGAGGGGCTTGCCTGTCACTTGCACAGTCACCTTGAGGGAGATGCTGACTGGGCCAGGGGAGGTCCGTGTGCAGCAGCTCACGGCCACAGCACCCACGAGGGACTCTGACTTTGTCCCTTCCTGGGACATTAAGGACAGGGCTTTTCCTGTCCCCAGGAGGCAGAAGTTTGCAAAGGACAGGTGCATCCTGCATGTGCTTCTCTTCAATTCTTCCCCCAGACTGTTGAATGGAATGTGGGCCTGATGGTGGGTGTGCCAGCAGCCATTCTGGACCATAAGGATGAAGGCACGTGCTCAGAGAGTTGGAGACAGAAGAGGAAGGTCCTAGGCTTCCACTGTGAGTGCCATGTGCCCTTGGGTCATGGCTGTCCTTTCTTCCATGAGAAATGAAAATGCATTTCTAGCTTGTTTAAGCACTATGATTTTGGATTTTCTGTCACAGTCACACTAACCCTAATTAATACACGTGCCTGCCAGAGAACAGATCACCCTCTTGAATGTGTTAAAATGCCGGTCAGCTTCTGAATCGCATCTCTGAGCAGTGACAGCTCATATGCTGAGGGATCTAAGTTAAACGTGCACTGTGCACTTACCCACATGGGGTACGCCTGGGGACTATCCCTGGGTCACCCCACAGGATCTGTAGCAGGCTGCTTGGCCACATGTGGCTTTGGCAGGGCCCTTGGGGAGGCAGCCGGCCCCTGGCCCTCAGTTCTGTCCTGTGTCTTCTCCGTGGTGTGCAGACTCTGTCATGGGGGACCCAGGACTCTGGACATGGAAAGCTTTCCCAACGAGCATTTCTTGTACCTTGGTGTGGGTGCCACAGAGTCAAAGAAAGCTCCATGGCCTGCGCCCATGCTTCCTTTGGAGGGGTTGAAACCCTTTTGTTGCTCCTTTCTGTCTGCTCCTGGAGTGCCAGCGGGAGGGGTCCTCTTCAACTGCAGGGTACTAGCCAGTGACAAAGGCATGATGGTGGTCACAGTTGCAGTGGCCTCAATACAAGAGTGGATTTTCCTGGGAATTTGGACGCTTGGTCTTTGGTAGGGACGAGCATCAGGCAAGTCCTGAGTGGCAGCTCTCTTGTGCATCCACCAGGCACGTGGGACATCACCTGCCGCTAAGCTGCACTCACAGCGTCACTGAGGAGCTGGGGACGTGGGGGTGTGAAAACTCTGCGCTCCAGCGGCTGCTCCAGCCCAACGACCATGACCACGAGGAGAGGCAGAGTGAGTCACACCTACAAGGCCTCCTCCTGCAGGCGGCTCGTGGCCCTGGGCAGGGGTGGATGCTGGGGCTCAGGAGCAGGAGGGCGCCATGCAGGAAGGCCAGGCCTCGCACTACTGGGGCCTCTTCCTCCAGCAGCAGGCACAGAGGCATGGTCTGTGTGAGCTTGGGCTGGGCATGGGACAAAGCAGTGCCCTGAGAGACGGGTGGACTGACCAGTCAGAGAGAAGGAGCGTCCTCCAGGCTCTTCAGGAAGAAGGGAGACACAGGCAGACATACAGCCTCTGTGGCTTCAGGGGAGGCCATGTTACTGGACAGGCAGTGGGCACAGCTGAGGACGCACTCCCAGCCTTTGGCTAGGTGGGCACAGTGTGGAAGAGGATCAACTACGGGTTCAAGAACTGCTTAGCAGTTCCAGATAGGACTCAGCACATTTCCTTCTGTTTCTCACCCATGGAACTTCAGAGTGACTAGTCTTCAGCTCTGCGAAGAACACTGTACGTCCCCAAACAGGCTGGGGAAGAGTAGGGAACTGAAGGCCATGGCCCAGTCTCTGAAGATGAGTGTGCCCTGGAGGACCACACCAGTTCCATGCCTGTGCTCTGGGGACCACGCCCATCCCCACCCCCACACCTGGTTCCACATGTGAGCTCTGGAGGACCATGCCTATCCCCACCTACACACTTGGTTCCATGCATGTGCTCTGGGGACCACGCCCATCCCCACCCATACTCCTGGTTCCATGCGTGTGCTCTGGGGACCAGTCCCATCCCCACCCGCACACCTGGTTCCACGCGTGTGCTCTGGGGACCACGCCCATCCCCACCTATACACCTGGTTCCACGTGTGCTCTGGGGGACATCCTTCCCCACACCCTCTCCAATCTCTGCAGCACCAGCACACACTTGTCATTCAGTGGAAGCATCTCCACCAGCTCTGATCAACACTCCAGGTACCATGCGGGCTATAAGGGGAGCCTGGCCAGCAGCTTCTCAGGGAAGCTGGGGTGAGCTGGGCACTTGGGGTGACAGTAAGTGACAGAGACAGACTAGTTGAGTGATGCATCTCCAGGGAAGATGCTGGGCTGTGGAGAAGACTGAACATGCAAAGTGGTGAGCTCTGCTGGCTGGAAGGTCCACCATGGAACAAGCATGGAACAAGGGCTCCTCCCACAACCTCATGACATGTCGCAAACAAGGGACTTATGCCTGGATTTAAACACCTGTCCGGCACGGGGCGGAAGCCCCATAGTTCCTGCATGGGTAATGCTTCCTACCGTGGCACCCAGTGTCTCCCCAGCCCAGACGCATGGAGCTTGGAGAGCAGAATGCCTGCACACGGCACCTGTGGCGCTCAGGGGAACAAGCGAGGGAGTGCCGAGCTTCCCTCAGGAGATCCAGTGGGACTGCGCACGCGGTGTGGGGGGGTGCTGGCTGGGCAAGAGAGGGCGTCAAGCTGAATGCCACTGTCACCACGTGGTGAGTTCTGTGACCGACCCAGCAGATTGCAGGACACTGGTGGAGAGGGATAACTGCCGCCTCCCTGCAAGCCAGGCCAGCACACAATGGAGGGGCAGAGGAGCGGAGGGAGTGAGGTACCTGTCCCAAAGCCACCTGGGCGAGTCCTCGCACTCCAAAGTGCATGGAGCCAAGATGAAGTCAGACTGGGACGAGGGCAGATGCCCATGCCAAGGGCTGGGGACCACGACCAGCTCCCAAGTACAGGTGTCTGCAGAGGCAGCAGGAAAGCTCAGCACCATGGGGGGCAGGGGGAAAATGCCGGGTCCATGGAGCAGGGCAGAGGCCCACGGTGCAAAGACAGTGCAGGGAAAGCCACCCAGCCACTCAGCCACAGGTCCTGAAGGTGAAGATGGCCAGGGAGACAGGGCTGGCAGCAGAGCTCAGAGTACTGGGCCTACTCAGCTCCAGTGGGCAGCGGGGGAGGAGGCAGCAGGTGTGCATTAGGGCAGAGACCACCTAAGAATGGCAGGGGTTGGGGACCAGGGACTGAGAAGATGGTGTGTACAGTGGAGGTCCCAGAAGGTCAAAGTGCAGCCCGTTAGACCCTGGCAAATGAGCAGTCAGGGTCTGCCTCAGTGGAAGAGTGGCGTGGTGAGCTGGGCCCAATTCCAGGCACAGGAGCCCGCCCAGAGGAAATGCTGCAACCACAAGGAATGAAGGAAATGTTGCCCTTGCTTACTGTTGGGGTCCAGGGCTCCTGCGCAGAGCAGTGGCATGTACAGGCCCAGCGGAGCAGCCCAAGGTGCAGCCAGCACACCACACTGCCCTCTCGCAGGGAGCCCAGGAATGGGCGGCGAGAGGCCACGCACAGCATGGGGTGTCCCCAGGGGTGGATGGCGAGGGGCCACACACAATACGGTGTCCCCAGGGGTGGATGGTGAGGGGTCACACAGCACAGTGTCCCCAGGGGTGGATGGCGAGGGGCCACGCACAGCACAGTGTCCCCAGGGGTGGATGGCAAGGGGCCACACACAGCAGTGTCCCCAAGGGTAGATGGTGAGGAGCCTCACAGCACAGTGTCCCCAGGGGTGGATGGTGAGGGGCTACACACAGCAGTGTCCCCAGGGGTAGACGGTGAGAAGCCGCACAGCACCATGTCCTCAGGAGTGGATGGTGAGGGGCCATGCATAGCACAGTGTCCCTAGGAATGGAGAGTATGACAATGGGACCCAAGAGATCCCACTGTCAACCTCTCAGGGCAGGGAGCAGCTCAGGGACCGCGTGTTCCCAATTCTAGGCATTGCTGCTGGCAGGGACAGGAGCTCTAGGGTTTTGATCTGGATCGTGCTGGCCCTGCTGCCCTAACCCCTTCCTGATCAGACAGCTGCCAACCATGGGACAGTGATGAAAACACAACCTGGTCCTCTGTGTGCGTGGACACCCCACCCAGGACATTCACACAAGGACACCCGGCCAGGACCCTCTGCTTTGGAACCTGGTCCTCTGTGTGCGTGGATGCCCAGCCCAGGACACTGAGCCCAGGACGCCCCACCCAGGACATTCACACAAGTACACCCGGCCCAGGACCCTCTGCTTTGGAACCTGGTCCTCTGTGTGTGTGGACGCCCAGCCCAGGACCACCTGCTTTTTCCTGGCAACTTTTTACTTAACCTTGGTAGTGCATTTGGGTTTAGACGAGGCGTGGATAAAGGTCCCTCCCCTCCCATCCTGCTGCATACACAAGGCCTCTGACAATCTCCCCTCAAGCAACCCTAAACAAGTCTTCAAAAATGTGCACAAATACATTGGGTGCAGGGAAGCCACCACTAAGGAGCCATAATGACCAGGCTAAGGGTGCTGGGGGCGCAGCCTGGCCTTTGTGCCCCCAGGACGGAGGCTCAAGCACTATTCAGAGGCACGGGGACAATACAGGAAACAGAGCCTAAAGAGAGAGATGATGGTTAGAAGCCAAGTCCTGAGCAAAAGGAGGCTGCCCTGGGCCCCCGACCACTTTCCCCTGACTTAGGACAGGATCATAGCACTTGGTGCCAGGGAGGTCCTCCCGGCGAGTGTGGGAACACCGGGTGCATTCTGCCCCATGCCAGCCTGTAGCCTCTGGTCCCAGGAACAGCCTCTGTCCTTCTGCCTCCACTCCACTGTCGCCAGCAGTGCAGAGCTCTGTCACACTCACACCTCCAGGGTCAGCACCACAGGGACTTCCCCTCTACAGCTATGTCCTGTTAAAAGTGCCTTCCACCTCCCAGCCTTTCCAAGTGGCCTGGCTGCCAGAGTGCTGGGGCACACAAGCATTTTAACCTGGCTTGCAGACCTCCAGCCCTTCAGTGCTGCAAGCAGCGGTATCTGCTGGCCCCTTTATTTGCCCTTGGTGCAGCCTAGCCTGCACCTTTCCACTGCAGTCCCTTTGGGGCCATCCAATGAGGCACCCTGTCCACCTGACCTCAGACCCAGTTTCTGTGCTGTTCTGGAGGGGCCTGGGAGGAGGCTTTGGAGCCCGAGTGCTGCCATGAGGGCTTCACGTCACTTTCTGAGCGGTTGCAGGAGCCAGCTCTTCGCCTGCCCTTCCCACCTTGCAAGCACAGGCACCTGGACCAGTCACACTTGTGCTAGCCACCCAGCCACCGTGGGGCCCAAGGGGACTCTGCTCAGGGCATGGCCAGCACCAAGCGGCTTCACAGTGCTCCGTGGAGAGAGGCAGCAAATACGTAAATTAAACACATTAACAAGTAGGAGTCAAGAGATGAGTGGTGACATCCTTCTCAGAGAAGGGAGATGTGACAACTCCATCCAAGCCAGAGACTGGAGTGGTTAGATTTGGTCTCCGCATCTCTCTCAAATCATGCTCTGTGAACATCGTTATGACAGTGAAAAACAAGATTTCCCCCCTGTAAAATTAAATGTCACTCTTGATAGCAGAAAATCTGAAACATCATCTTCCCAAGTCCACACCACTACTTTACTCAGAAAATTAAACTCTCTCTGTTTATTGAGTGGATAATGTAGCCTTCAAATGCGTGAGAACCCCTGCTAAGTGAGAAATTAAAAAAGCTGCACTGGAAAGTCTAATGGTATGTATGAAATAAAAAGGTAACTTAATTGGTAATCAGAAGAAATCATAAAACTCATCATGCAATTAATGTCTTCAGAAGCAAAGGTGCGAGGTGTGTATAATTACACGGAAACAATGTACGGTGCCCCTGTGGGTCAACCGGACGCAGTGAGGTGCGTGGACTTTCCTAGGTGGCTCTCAAGGTGCGCGGGGCTCCCTGGTTTGGTGTCTGGGCCGGGCTTCTCTGGGATCTCTCCTGAGGAGGACAGAAGAGGAGTGCAGAAGGAAGGCCAGGCTGCTCCCCAAGGGCAGGAGCTGGACACCAGCCACAGGGACATCTTGGTTTCTTTCCTAGGGCTGCACAGTATAGCCAACAGTTCTTTGTTTTGTGCACATAGTTGCTGCAGAGGAGCAACAGTGGGGCAGGGACACTGTCTAGGGCCCGTGGCACACCGGAGGCAGAGCGGGGAGGCCAGCGCCTGGAGCAGAGGCCAGAGATGGCAAGGCCAGCACACGGGTTGGCAGGAAAGGAAGTAGGAAGGGAAGATGAAAGTGGCCCCAGCTCCCTCCTGTGCAGAGTGAGCCTATGAAAAAAATCATAGATGTCTCAAAGGAAATACTAAGCATCTCTCTGAACTCAGGGTAGAAAAGGATTTCTTCTGACCCTTTCCTCAGAAAACACCACTACAAAGGGAAGACGGACAGAATCCAGGGACATGCAGGGGACCTTCCTGCCTCCAGGGGACCTGCTGGGGAGCATCCTGCCTGCCTGGACGAGGATTGCCAGGCGTGGCAGATACGTCCACCTAAGCAGCCAGGATGACTGGTGGGAACTGGCACTGAGATCCAGGTCCCCCTTCTCCAGGAGAAGCACTGAGGGCAGCTGAGAGCCACTATGCGTTGCAGGGGCTGCGAGGAGACGCTCCAGAGCCCGGCCTCCTGGGGAGCAGGGCCGGCCATGACGAGGGGCCTTGCCATGTGGACTCCATGGCTGTGGCCACCCTGAGCGCCCGAGAAACCATCACCAGACACAGCCCTCAGAGCCGTATGGGCCTGACTGTCACTGGCTCCAGATGTACAAGGCCAGGATGATGTCACTGTCACCTTGTCCTCCCCCATGGCCACACCCCCTCCTGACCTGGATTGCAGGGTCCTGGCCACACTCAGGGGCGGTCTTCCAGGTGTCAGAGCACCTTCAATTGCCCTTGTTTTAGGTTGTACCACTCTCTATTCAAACGTTTTTGTTCTAGATAAACACCAATCCAACCTGCTGGAGGATGCTTTATGGGGTCAAGGACCGGGCCGCACACACAGCTCATGCTGTGCTCTCCACAGCAAGATCCCGTGTCCTGGGCTTCCTCTCCACCTGGTCTGGCTCGTGAGGATGCCAGTGCGGCCCAGAGTGTGTTTCGCAGAGCTGACCTCTCAGATGGCGCCTCTGCCAACTGGGACTGAACCGCAGCCTCGTGAGGACGACATGGAATGCTGACTTCTCAGATCGCTGTGGCTCTAGGGGAGGCACAGAAGCAGCCCCTGCAGACAGGAGCAGCTGGAGGCAGCGCGGGGAGAGGGCCCAGGTGCCCATGTTGTCCACTCAGCTGCACTTGGGCCTCCCCCACTGTGTGCTGGCAAACACCGTGGTCACTACCACCCAGCCAGGTGTGCGTCCTTCCCTCGCCAAGGTGTCTGGGCCCCGCCTCCCATGGAGGGGAGCAAATGCGCCCGATGAAAAGAATATGAGCTGCAAGTGTCAATCACCTGTCACTTCTCAAATAGCCGTAACACGTGTTGGAAATCCACACAAATACCACTCAAGAGTGAAGGTGTGCTTTTGCGGTTTTGAAGCAGATACACATGGACAGGAGACCCCCCAGCCGGTCTGGGACACACCCTGGAGCTCCTGCTGAGGGCAGCCTTCTGCCCTCTGTGAGGTTTCCCAGGCACAGAACTTGCTGGCACCCAGGGCCCCTGTAGGGTGGGTTGATCACCCAGCAGTGGCCACGGCGGCTGTGTCCTGAGGGAAGGCACCTGGCCACCCACAGATGCAGGTGTGCACATGCCCATCCCTGGGTGGAGCCAGGCGCCCATTACGCCTTCTTCCACTTCTTAAGGCCTAGCAAAGGCAGCCTGCAATCAGGCAAGGGTCTTCACTTCACCTGCGGGAAGGGGCACTCTTCACGCAGACCCTCAGTGCTCCAATGCTGTGACTTGCAGAAAGGCTGCAGGCCAGGAGACCCACCCAGGCCAGGCAGGTGCGAAGGTTCCAAAGCACTTCAAATGCACTCCTCAGTTACCTATTGGGAAGAAAACCCTCTGGGCTAAATTCCTATGTTTGATTTGCTTAAAAGGTACTACCAATGCATACAGATTTTAAAAACATGCAAAAAATGTTTCAGGATCACACCCAATGGCACCAAGAAAAGTCCTATTTATGAAGAAATTTTTTGGTTAAAAAACTTCTGGCTGGCTGGATGTGGTGGCCCACGCCTGTCATCCCAGTGACTCAGGAGGCTGAGGCAGGAGGATCACAAGTTCAAGGCCAGCCTCAGCTACTAAGTGAGGCCCTGGATTAAAAAACAAAAAGGCTGAGTGTAGCTCAGTGCTCAGTAGTACAGAGTCCCTGGGCTCAATCCCCAATACCAAGGGAGGAATAAAAGTTCTGAAATGCTGAGCAAACTCTGCTCAATTCTTTAAACTTTCTCAGAAGCCACCAATATTTCTTTAAAAAAAATCAATTTGTATCTCTGTTGAAAACAAGTTTTAACTGTTTTAGTCAGCTTTTTACTTTCCTGTGACTAAAGAAGCCGGCAAGAACACTTTAGGAGGAGAAGTTCAAAGAGAGGCTCAGGGTTTCAGAGGTTGTAGTGCACGGAAGGTCGGTTCCAGGGACGTGGAGAGACTACTCACAGCCCAATCATCTCACCTCAGCCTCCCTGTCTCACTCCTTTCATCCAAATCGGCACAGCAACCACAGCTAAGAAGAGCACAGTGAGGTGCGCTTGCGTGAGCTGGTAACTCTACTAACCGCGGGCCTGGAATGTGAACTGGAAGCTTTCTAGAGCAAGCCTCCTTCCCCCTGCCCACCACATTTTAAATTACAAGTCTAGACAACGGTCCTCAGAGAAGGTGGGGTTACCTGTTTCTCCCGATTATCTCCCACTAGGGTGACTTTTGGTGGCTGCAGATCCCCCACCCCCACCAGCAGCTTGCGCTAATCAGGACTTCCTGAAGATGCTCTCCACCCACATGTCCTGTCCCTGACAGTGCTGACTTGGGAGCAGCTGCCCGCCCCTGCTCTACCCGAGGTCCCCCAACCACGAGATGTACTATGGCCAAGCGTCCCTACTTCCTTAAGGGCGCTGGGGATTCTGGGCGGAGTGGCAGTCCCACCTCCCCTTGCCGACCAAGTCCTGAGCTGCTGGGGTGCTGGAGTCCCCCACTGGACTTAGGCTGGTGGACTAGAAGCTAGGCACGAGTGCGGAGCCACATGGAGATTGCCCAGAATGATAGGGGTAGGGGTGCCCCTCTTTCCCACCATTTGTGGGTGCACCAGCACCAGCAAGCCACAGCCAGGTGTGGGTGGTGGTCTGCAGGGCGAGGCAGAGCCTCAGAGCCTCCCACAGCACATGACCAGAGACACCTGCAAGAGAGCCCAACATCGGGGATGCCGCTAGGTTTCGTTTGGCTCCCCCATTCCAAATGCCTCAGCCCTCTGTGTTTGACCCTGGTTTAAATGCCAAGGCGAGAGACCCTTCCCAGCCAGGGGAGCCAGCAGCACAGTCTCCTGATGGTACCTTATCAGAAAGGCCTGGAAGGTTGCACTGAGCCAGAGGAGCCCAGAGGAAAAGCCAGGAAGGAGCTCTGTTAGGAATCTGCGGCAGGAAATGGGGGTTCCACCCACAGAAACCCATCCCCTCCCGTCTGCAGACACTTTCCTGAGCTGCTGCGAGTTTGACTCTCCTTGAGATTCACATGCTGAAGCCTACACTGCAGTTGGACACTGATGGACTGCACATGTGGCCTGGACGGACAGAGAGCTTTATGGGTGTAACGGTTAAGCTAATGAGGTCATCAGAGAGGGCTTAGCCAAGCTGACTGGGGTCCTGATCACAGGGAATATCTGGACACAGGGACACAGGGAGAACAGTGTGCCTTGCCTTGATCCTGGACTCCAGCCTCCGGACTTCAAGAGAACAGCGCTGCTCATCATGTGACCAGGACCAGAGGGCTGTGCCCCTCAGGCCAGGATGCTGGCACTGTGTCCCTCTCCAGCCCCTGATGATGGCCGCCCTGACCTGGGAGGGCTGGACTTGGTGTTGCAGGTGGGGGCAGCAGACTGAGGTAGTAGCGAGGAGGGCAAGAACAGCCAGCCAGTGCACGACTGTGGTTGGGAGTGGGTGTGGCTGTGCCACCTACCTGGCCTCCTACCCTGCCCACCTGGATCCTCTTCCCCCCAGCGTAGGATCCACACGCCCACGTCCACTGAGCTCATCTACTGGTCCCAGAGAGCAGACCACGTAGAAAGAGGCCAGGAAAACCTGGGGAAGAATCCGAGACCCATGGCTCTGTGCAAAATGAGTGTCCCTCTTTAAATCCAGCCGGACAACTGTGGGAATGAGGAGTGGCAGCTGACTCCCAGGTCTGGCACAGCAGGAGCCCTGGTGGAGCAGCACTTGCTCCTTCTGGGGGCAAAGCTGCAGGAGGTTGGCAGTGGCGGTGCAGATGCTGGCTTCCGGCTCAGAGGTGTCACCTTTGCTGCCATGGAGCAGAAGGCTTTGACATGGCCATGAGGTCATGGCAGCTCCTGGGTAGGGAAGCCTCATGATGGGGCCACCCTGGAAGGCACATGGCACCGTGGAAAGAGCTGAGGAAGGAGCCACGCAGAGGAGCCAGCGAAGGGCCACCTGACAGTGGCTCCAGCTTGGAGTGCTGATCACGTCTCGAAGGATGTTTGCAGGTTTGCCGATGTCCCCAGCGTCCACAGAGGAACGTGACCTATCAGAGTGGTCATCGAGCCACAGAAGAGCCCCGTGGATATCTGCTCAGAAACAGCCAGGTATGACACCTGACATGAGCCCAGGCCACATCCAAGGGCCAGAACCATGCTGAGCAGTGTGAGCTTTGGAATCAGAACCATCATTGAGGAAAGCTGAACATGCGGCAGTCACACACGGCCCTCTCGTGCCCCCCTCCAGTGTGATCCCCACAAGGCCCTTCCTGTGCTATCTGTCCAGTGTGATCATCACACGGCCTTCTCATGCCATCTGTCCAGTGTGATTCCCACAAGGCCCTTCCCATGCCATCTGTCCAGTGTGATCCCCACAAGGCCCTTCCCATGCTTTCTGTCCAGTGTGATCCCCACAAGGCCCTTCCCGTGCTATCTGTCCAGTGTGATCCCCACACGCCCTTCCTGTGCCATCTGTCCAGTGTGATCCCCACAGGGCCCTTCCTGTGCCATCTGTCCAGTATGATCCCCACAAGGCCCTTCCCATGCCTTCTGTCCAGTGTGATCCCAATACACCCTTCCCGTGCCATCTGTCCAGTGTGATCCCCACAAGGCCCTTCCCGTGCCATCTGTCCAGTGTGATCCCCACAAGGCCCTTCCTGTGCCATCTGTCCAGTGTGATCCCCACAAGGCCCTTCCTGTGCTATCTGTCCAGTGTGATCCCCACACGCCCTTCCCATGCCATCTGTCCAGTGTGATCCCCACACGCTCTTCCCATGCTGCCCGTCCAGTGTGATCCCCACGCGGCCCCTCAAGTGCCACCTGTGTGGTGTGATCCCTAGGCTGGACTCATAGGCCTGTGCTCATTTCCGAGCAATTATTTTATGAATGACAGTTATTCCAACAACAATAAAATGTAAGAATCCACTGGTGCAGCCTCTGGAGAGCTGAGCTAAAGTGGATTGAACGGTGCTGCTTCCTGCAGTGCGGAGCCAAAGGGAGTGCAGTGGGAACTCAGTGGCGTCCCCCTAACTGACCCCATGGGGTGGCAGTGGTTTGCAGATCCACCTGATGTGAAGCTCTGCATTTGGAATAAACCACACCATCTGCCGTGATCGCTTCCTGGGAATGCAACCCTGCAGGGGAGCAGGACTGTTGCAGATGCAATTGCTGAGTTAAGACAAGGTCGTACTGAGAGCAGTGGGCCCTTCCTCCAACACAATGGAGGCACAGAGACTGAGTAGTGAGGGGCTGCCGGCAGCAGAGACCTGGCAGGGTGGAGCAGGCAGCTCCCCTTAGAGTCCCAGGGTGCTGCCCAGAGCCCAGTGCCTACATGTGGAGCAGGCCTCTGCCTGACAGAGGCCCGAAGAACCTAGCGCCTGGGATTTCCTCAAGTGAGAAAGGCCATCGGTGGAAACAGGTGGAGGCAGGAGCTCAAGGCTGAGCCAGCAACCCATGGGCAGCCAGGCAGACACTTGCAGAACTGCCACACTGAGCCCACCACCAGGACAATGAGGCTCTGGCGGCCTAAACAACATGGTGTCTGCTTCTGGCATGTTCTAGGCCTCTCACCTCCTCCAGATCCCTTGCAGAAGGCTTCAGGGCAGATATTCAGAATCTGTATGCCTTTCACTTGTTTAAAAGGGGTGGGAATTCAGGCCTATGTCTTGTGGGTAGTCTCTGAGCCTATGTGCCCTCCATGTGGGGCCTACCGTGCATAGGCCCTCAGCACCCTGCTCCACAGTGCTTCCTGTTGGTGCCACAGAGGGGGACCAGAGGCTCGGGAAGGAGGACCAGCTCCTGTCTTTGCTCGGGGCTTCACTGTCCTGGTCTGCGTGAATCTGGGCTGGCCTAGTCCCTGGACTCCAGTTTTAACAGCTGCAGACTGAATTACTTGGTCAATTCCTTGAAAAGATAAGAATAAAAATGAGGCCGGTCAGCGGACTGCTGACTGCATGGACTGACCGGGGCTCTCAGACCTAGTTGCCTGTCTACGCAGGCACAGAGGAGGCCTGTCTGCTTCATTCAAACCTTGCGTGTTCACGTAGATATAAGAAACTGCCTGCGCTCAGCCCACAGTCACCATTTAGCTCTAGTGCTAATTATCTCAACATGCTTAGCAAGTGAGATATTAAAGCAGAAGGTTAGATACTAAGAGGCATCGTAAAGAACAGCAGTGAGAACTGCAGAGAGCAGAGTCCAATTCCAAAGAGGAAAAGCACTCACACAGCACCTGATCAGATACAGGGATCCAGCTCCGAAATATCCGTGCGGGAGAACAAAGGCGGAAACTCATTACTGTGTCCAAAAGCAACAAACTCCTCCATTTCAACACAGGCAGCATGTGGGTCTCTGAGAGGTGCCCGATGTGCAAGCCTTTGTAAAGGAAGATGTGGTGCCCTGACCTCTTCTGAGGTTCTGGGCTCAGGACCTTCATGCAGATTGGAGCCATGATTCAGCTCAGGCACCTTCTGTGAGGAACGCCCTTGAGAGCTGCGCTCTTCTGCAAACTCAGATTTCCTGCTGACTTCACTCCCATGGCAATCTGTCATAGGTCGGCCAACTCATGTGATTTTACACATCTGTCCGTTTCTCCAGTCTCCACCTTGAGGACAGAATCCAGCACCCAGCGGTCAGGAAATATCCATGGCCTTGCTTCAACACTGTGAGGTGGGGGTGCTGGTATGTGCTTGGTTGGTGAAGAAACTGTTAGAGTCGCTGTTTCCTGAGCCATGCGGTTTCCAATGTTATAAAAAATCTCTTTGGAATGAAGAAAAGTTTAATGCTGATGCACTGCAAAGAAAAAATTTAAAACAGCAAAACCAGGAGACTCCCAGTTGTGCATCCAGCGTGAACACCTTCCAGGGGGAGGCGGGGAGCTTGCACACACTGTGCACAGGTCCAGACACAGCTCCTGGAGCGCGGGCCACCACATGCAGGAGGCTAGGGACGGCAGCATTATAGGCCATGTCACTCCCTTCCTGGCAAGGCCACAGCAGCAACTCTTAAAAGCCCAGGAGACAGACGTGGGCACCGGGAAGGCCCTCCCTACAAGCTCGTGGCATGTGGCCTGAGCTGGAGGGCTTGTGGCCCTGGGCACACCCAGCTCTCTGCTGTCCTGCAGTCCATGTGCTCTAGAGCATGTGCCAATAAAGCCATGGGAAAGTGGGTCCTATGGTCTTTGCAGCTTGAGGAGGCCCAGGTAACTACCCTCTGTCACAGGACCGTGTATCTGCTGGGGCCACCCACCACTCAACCTCTCCACCTGCAAAACCTGGAACCAGTGTTCTGGGAGCAGCACAGGTTGGGGGTGCTGAGCATCCCTTGGGGGGCCGCCTTCCTTCCTGGTGGCCCCATTTGAGATCAAACCCCAGCCATTGTGTCCAGCTCTGGGTGGGACCAGATCTGTGCTGCTAAGACTATGTACTAAGAGGCAGCTTTCATGAGAAAAAGTTAGTAAGAATTCTGAGAATTTCAATATGATTCTTTAAAAGTCTACCACTGGGACAAATTGTGGCATGAAATACTAGCCCTGTTTTGAGCTAACTATCCCTGAGATTCACAGAGAGTCCGTTGAACCACAGGACTTCAGGATGTGGCTGTATTAGGAGATTGGCCTTCAAACCATCTGAACTATGTCCCTGTGTAAAGTGACATTGGGACAGGGAGACAGAAGTACACAAAGAGTGACTCAGGGCAACCCCTAGCCCTGCCACACTCTGACCCCAGCCCGGCTGCTTCTTCTGTGGGGCAATACATTCCTGTGGCTTAAGCCATATGTGGGTGGACTTGGTTCCTGCCAGGCCGGCCAGTGTGGGCTCTGTAGGGCAGTCTCCACCTGGATGATCCTGCACACGATGGCCACACAGCAGCTATTTGCTGCATGACTGCTGCTGGCCTGCAGGTGCGAGAGGGCTTCCCTCGGACCACAGACAGAAGCTGGTGGCTCCTCTTCAGAGTGATCAGCCCAGCAGGAACTGTGGAGCCCCACTCACCTGGTTCCTGCCCAGGCACACAGGGATACTTCCTACAGTGAATCAACACATGGCCACCGGCCACACAAAGCGGAAGTCTTTCAAGTGCCCCAGTGCTGTGCACAGGTCCCTAGGATGTCAGATGGGCTGGCAGGGTCGGGAGGAGGGCCAGAGCAAGGGGCCTCCTGTCCTCTCGATGCCTTCGGTGTGCCTGCGTTGGCCTGGCCACAGCCACTGCTCACACAGAGCCTGTGTGTGGCAGGCCCATGAGAGCGGCTGAGAAGTGAGCCCAGGTTGAGCACAGCACTCCACCTTCTCTGCAGGAAGTTGAGCTCAAGCACTCTTTCTCCAGGCTTGCTGACCTGATGGTGGGCACCAGCACAGATCCTTCCCTACAGCTGCGTCCCTGCCCTGGCACTAGGTCCACACTTCCCAGAAGCCACGACTCCAGCCTCCTCCTGGCTGTGACACCTGCATGGTGTTGTGCTGGGACCTGAAGTCCAGCCCACAGCAGCACAGGCTGTGTCTGACACAAGAACTCCCTCCTGGGCGCCCCCTGGCAGATGTTCCCAGTGCCCTGTGGGCATGGGAAGTGCACAGTGTGACCCCCTGCCCCGCACCCGGTAACTCCAGGGCACAACAGGAGCCAGGCACCTTAGGCATGTGGCCAGCTGCTCCCTCCCTGCGGCCCTGGGGAGCTGACCTCAGAGGCAGCCTGTGTTGGGTTTGCGTCCTCCCCAGGCTCTGCTCCTCTGCCGTGTGAGTTCCAGTCTCGGCACTTTCCCTAGCCATGCTTCCTCGAGTCACCTCCACTGACCTCAGGAGCACAGGCCTTTAGGTTGGCAGATGGGAGGCCTATGAGGGCATCAGCTGGCAAGGGAACAGCTGCCTGAGGTCCAGCCCACCCTGGGAAGCTAAGATGCGCAGGCAGCTCTGAAGGCCCAGCACAGGACCTGCTGAGGAGATGCTCGGTGGGTGACTGTTAGCATCTGCGATCGTCCCAGCTGTTGCCTCTGGTGGCTCAGATGAACATGTGTAGCCTGATCCGCATCTGTGGGGCCTCTGTTTGCAAGACTGACCATGGCTCGAGTAGTGTTGTCTGAGTCAGAGCCGGAGACCTGACCAGCTGGGGCTGTGATCCCTGTCCTGCCTTCACCAATGCCAGCCTGGCCACTGAGCCCTCCCAGCCTCCAGGAGCCTTTGGTGGGGGAGGACAGTTAACATAACAAAGGCCCCCAAAGCGAGTCTGCACCCTCCTCAGTGCACCTGCCACCCCCTTGATGTGGAGACTCACAGATGCTCTCTGCTCTGGCCTCTCCTGCAGCCACCTCTGACAGCCACAATCTCAGCTTCAGGACACGGGCCTCTCCTGTCTCCAGGAACACCCTGGGCAGGTGCTGGAAGTAGGGGTCACAGGCACCTTTTTGTTGTTTCCTTTCCTTTCATGTTTCACCAAGTGTGACGTCAGGCTTTAACTAGAGGGAAAGTGTCACCCTGGCTACAGCTTGCTGGGCTCAAATCCCACCCTGGGTCTGCTGCTCCTTCATTTCAGTGTAGTGAGAATCAAGGAACAGGAAATGACATAGTCCTTCCATGCAAGCACACATGTAGACCAGCATACACATGCACATATGCATGTGCACACACTACAGATATACAAACACATGCATGATCCACATACATGTGCATATCCTTGCACACACATCACACATGTGCACATGCATACACATATGGACACACAGGTGCCATGACTGCTTTGCATGCAGCACGCCTTTCAGCTCTGCAAGGACAGCAACAAGGCCTTCAATGACGCACATTTGACAAGGGCAGCTGGCACCGTTCCCAGCATGCCAACCAGTGAGGTGAGGTCAGGATTCGCATCTGGGTCGTCTGGTCTGTGCTCAAACCCAGCACTCATCCTGTGTCCCGGTACGCACAGCCTCTGCTGCTTGTGATGAGCATGTCCTCGCTGTGGATGGATAAGTGAACTTGGATTCAAAATGAAACACGACCCAGAGGTAAAAAGAATATACCAGCTTCCTGCAAATCATGCCTACTCCCAACGGCATGACCGACAGACTAGAAAGTGCATCAGTGCCCCTGTAGGCAAGCAAAGGGGTGTGGAGGTGCCCAGCTCCAGGGAACAGAGCGCCACAGCAAGTGGCCTGATCCCACCAGGACTTTGCATCATTTGGGGGAGGATAGGTGAGTCCCGGTGTCCCATGCTTACAGGGCAGAAGTGTGAGCTGCACCTAGGAGGCACCACTGATGTAGTCACGCATGCTGGTTGGCCTTCCAACTCAGCACCCCCATGGCAGATCCAGGACCTGCCTGCCCACTTGAGCAGGGATCTGCAGGCTTCCCTGGCAATGCAGTTTGCCATGGGGTAGGCTTTCTTCTCAGCCTGGTCGCTGATGGGATGGCTTGAGGGGACTCAGGAAGCTGTGGCGCTGGGTCTTTGCAGGGCCGTGTCTGAGGGCTGGGCATTGGAAAGAAGCCCTGCCAGACTGATTCTTCAGAGACATGCTGCCCACACTCCGTATTCTTCCTGGTTTTAGTTAAACTATTAATACAGAGAACTGGCTCATTTTTCAAAGGGAAGAAAAGCATGGCAAATGAAGAAAGACAGAAGAAAGACTTCATTTTCATTCAAGGGCTGCCTAGCAGAAGAGCTCCAAGTCCTGGAGATGAAGGGTAAGAACCCCTTGCATCTACCCAGTCACTGTGCATCCACCACCCACCAGCCACACACCCACCATCCACACACCCGTCCACCCATCTGCCCATCCACAAACCCATCCATACACCCCTCTACCCACCCACCAATCTACCCATCCACATACCCATCCACCCGTCGGCCCATCCATACACTCATCCGCCCATCTGCCCATCCACACACCTATCTGCCCATCTGCCCATCCACATGCCCCTCCACCGACCCACCCATCCACACTCCCATCCATCCATTCACCCATCTACCTCATCCCTACACCCATCCATCTTCTTATGCATTCATCCATCCACTCATCCCTTCATCATCCTCCCACCCATCCTTCCCTCCATCCATCCATGAATTTAGCTTTTCATCCCTTACAATCCACCCATCCATGAATCCACCCATCCATCCATCCACCCACCAGTCCATCCATCCAATAGAGATAGATCAAGGATGGATCAGGAACACACACTGAGCTGGCTGCTCAGAGCAGACATGATTCCTGTATTCAGGACAGCTGGGTCTGGATGGTCTACAAAGTCACTGCCCACTTTTGCTGTTTCAGAAATGAAGAAACTGAGTCACACAGTTAGCTCAGTGTCACTAGGGCAGTAAAGATGGGGCCAGGCATCTCAACACCTCCATCATTCTTGTGTCAGGCCCAGCCATCTTTAGGTCTGCACACAGGACAAGAGGAAGGCAATGGGACTTGGCATCACCTGCCTATCCTGTCCTGCCCCACTCATCTGATAGTGGGTAACTATGTTACCCACAGTCAACCACAGTCCAAAATTAAATGGAGCAGTTCAGAATCAAAAGTCATTAGTTGCAAAGTGCGTGCTGTTCCGAGTAGCATGATGGAATCTTGGACTGTTCAGCCCTGTCCCACTCAGGACACGAGCGGTCCCTTTCTCCAGCATCTCCACACTGTATGCACCACCCATCCATTGGCCATTTGGCCGCGGATGCATTTATCAGCTAGACCGTCACAGTATCCCTGTGGCTATGTCCAAGGAGCCCTTGTTTCACTTGATATTGGCCCCAATGCACAAGAGTCGGGACAAAATCCAGAAAGGCCAAAGAGAAGCCATGGGACACATCCTTTAAGAGGAAGGTGAAAGTTCTTAGCAAGGAAAGAAAAACCCTGCATGCTGGGGCAGGAAGGAGCCTTCTGTCCATGAAGTGTGAAGAAGAAAAGGAAATCTGGGTTAGCGCTGCTCTCACAGAGCAGAGGGCTCAGTCACAGCCAAGATGAGTGCTGAGTGCTTGATCAGGATGGCTCAGGATTCCAGGTCCACAGCCTAGGGCATCCGGCACGTATCCACCGTGGACAGAGGAAATGCTGGGGTTCAAAGCATAAGGACCATGTTCTGAACGAGGGTGAGCAAGCCTGTGCTCTCGGTCCTCCCTGAGGCCAAGATGGGTTTTACTTCAGAAGCATCGAGTTTCTCCACAAGTGTCCTCTGGGGCCTCTATACCGCTGCTGCCCCAGCCTGTGCCTCAGTGCCTGCTGGGCCTCTTGGCACTGGCCCTTGTGCCTGGGGCATCTAGGAAGGGCCTAGGAGCCTCGGCTGGGAGGGTTGGGCCCTGGGTCTGCAGACTGCAGCGGGCTCCCTCGCTCTGTGGGCTTCCTAGAACTTCTGCATGTGGTGAGGGGTGCAACCGGACACCATGCGGAGGTAAAACCTTTTCCTTGGTTTGTAGACAGGTATGTCGCAAGCCTCTAGGCCACTCTATGTGCTGGACAAACTCAGAGAAGCACCCAGAGGGAAGGCAACGAGCCCCTCAGGCACCCAGGGCGGGGCGCCAGATCCACCTTCCTGCACCATCCTGTTGAGCCCCCGCACCCATAGCCCTGCACCACATCTGTACAGCTTCTCCTCACGAATCCCTGCAGATGGTGCACTGCTTACTGGTTGCCAGACATGGAAGCCAGCACAACCTGGCTCTACGCTGTCACCAACGTCCCTAAGCTAGCAGGGCCTTGACGGCTGTGCTGCTGGGCGTGGCCCAGGGACCCCTGCTGTGCTTTATGGCTGGGGCTGAGCGCTGTGACAAGTGCCCCGCCCATGGCCCAGCAAGCATTTCAGATGTGTGCTCAAGCCCTCAAGGGAGCAGCTGGCTCTGTTGTGTGCCCCTGAAGCGGGCTTGGCAGAGGGTGTCCCTGGGGGCTGGTGCTTCCAGCAAGAGAAGGTGAGTGGGTCCACGGCTTGAGGGAGCGGGGAGCGCTGCAGGCCTCCACCTGCGCAGTGGCATCAGCAGCCTCGCCAGGGCGGGCTGTCTTCCTGATATGGAGAATCTCAGTTCAGACGCTCACACGAGCAGCTACATCCGGGCCAGCTCCTCACAGGGTCTTTCATTTTACTCTCAGAAGTCTTAAATGTGTAAGGCAGGGTGACTCCAGCAGGCCTTTCCAGAGCCTTCCAATTTGTCTATTTTTCCATCTCTTCTAGATGTCCTCCCTCCGCCCCCTTATCCTTTGAATCCCAGTAAAATCCTGGCAACTTGTGGAGGATCAAGTTCCCTAATTTCAGGATCCAGTTGACTCTGAAAGAGACGTGTAAGTGTGACCCCTAGTGGCTGCACGGGCGGCAGCAGGGCAGGACACCCAAGGCAGGCCACCACAAGGGTCCAGGGAGGAGAGATCCTGCCTGCGCCCAGCAGGAAGGAGCAGCAGCCCGGGGAGGTGCCCTGTTGCAGGTCAGAGGCTGGCTCTCCTCCCAGAGCCAAGCCCATGCCTTTGGCACTCCAGGTCAGTGCTCCTGGCTGTTTCTCTCTGGGCAACCACCTGCCCACGTTCCTTGGGCCAAAGTCAGCTCTTACGGCCCAGTCCTCCAGTATAGTCAAGTGCACCTCACTCCATAACCTTTTCCTGCAGCAGGGTCTCCAGAGACCCACGGGAGGGCACCTGAGTGACTCCTCAGACTGCTTTTTTGTCTCTGGCACTGTGTGAAAGAACCTGCCACTCAGGTTGCCTTCCACCCCGTCTCTGGGGAACAGCATGCGGGTCTGGTGAAGGTGGGCACCACCCCTCTCCAGTCTGTCCTTCTGGAAACCAGGTCCCAGCATCAAGAAGACAAACAGCAGTGAACTCAGCACAGAGTCCATCACCGAGAGGGATGTGGGCATCTGACTGCGTCCCTCCAGAACACGCAACGTCGTCCAGGAAATGCACTGCCCGTGTCCCCTTCAGAACATGCGACGTCCAGAAGCTGTTCTGCCCACGTCTCCTCCAGAACATGCGACATCCAGGAAATGCACTGCCCAAGTGCCCCGCGTGAACACATGATATCTGGGAGCCATTTGCCCACGTCCCCTCTAGAACATGAGATGTCCAGGAGCCACTCTGCCAGTGCCGGGTAAAGGTGAGGGGAAAATGACAGAAATGTATGAGCACAGGCTCCGTTCTTCAGCCAGTGGCAACCTAATGGAGGCCCTGTTCAGGAGAGTGCAGGCCGCTGCACTAGGTGAGGGCTACATCCTTGGCTTCCTGACCCACTCCTGTGGGCCTGGGCTGCGACCCAGGCAGCTGTCTTCCTAGGAATCTTTAAGTATAGAGGACCTATAATGCTACAGAGTTGCCTAGTGGTGCCTGCACTCTGTGACAGTGTGGGCGGGGCTCCAGCATGGGCCTCCACGATCAGTGTGTCCAACACACACCTGTCCTGCCTGAACAGAGCCGGAATCCCATTTTCAAATGCCTGCTGCTGTGTAGAGAAAAGCACAGCCCTCAAGAAAATAGCAGGAAATCCTGCACACCAACTCACAAGCACACACACCAACACGCAAGCACAGGACCACACACCAACACAAGCACACACCAACACACAAGCACACACAACACAGAAGCACACACACCAACAAGCACACACATTGACATGCAAGCACAGGAACACACATCAACATAAGCATATACCAACATACAAGAACACACAACACAGAAGCACACACACCAACACACAAGCACACAGACACACACCAACATGCAAGAACACACCAACCCACAAGCACACACAACACAGAAGCACACACACCAACAAGCACACAATCAACACGCAAGCATAGGAACACACATCAACACAAGCATACACCAACATACAAGAACACACAACACAGAAGCACACACATCAACAAGCACACACATCGACATGCAAGCACACACCATCATGCAAGCACACACACCAACATACACACCCATCGACACACAAGCACAAACCAGCACACAAGCACACACACACCCACGGAAGCACACTCCAACGCACAGCACATGACAGGAGCACCCACACGCGCACCCTGCATTTACCACCTTTCGTACATACTTCATTAAGTCTCATGTGGTGTCTTCTGATTTATGATAATTGTCCACAAAAGCAAAAACACAGTCAATTTTAACACTGCAGTTCTAGGCGTTATCTGGCATGGAATTACGTTGAATTTTTTCTGAAAAGGGCCGTCCAAAACACTCCATTGAACTGAACTCCGAGGCACTGGATGGAGAGGGTATCAGGAACCTTGACGTGGCAACGGCCCCTACAGCCCATGTGCCAGGAGCAGACCTAGTACAGTGGACACCCCTGGGGGACCCCCGTGAGCGCTGGCCTGGAGGACTTTGAGTGAGACTAATTTCCATATCAAACCCAATTTAGATGAAATATCTTGGTTAAAAAAAAAAGCCAGTGTGCATCAATAGCCCTTGATTAGATTTTCATCTCCTGTGCAGACAAATATGAATATTTATTACCATGAACGCAGATCTTTCTCTTTCCATTTCTCTGATCTTGAACATTATCTATTGCTAATTTTTATGAAAATTTGGGCAGCATGATGTTTTCCCATAAACTGACAGTTCTTGAGATAATCCTGTTATTGTCTGGTTGAAAATGACGGCTTCCGCTCATTCATGTGTTAACGAGGGATTAAATATTGTCTTTCATTCCCATAATCTAAGATGGACTAGAAATTAAAAATCGAACATTGTGTATTAGCTGGGCTTTGAGGACCAGAATTTGTTTGCATTCACTTAGAGAAGATCTGCAAATTAGCAGTTGAACAATTAGCCCCTCTGTGTTGCTGCTGAAGGCAGCGTTGGAAAGCGTGGAGGCTCCTCAGATCCATTCCTTGGCTACCTGGGGCAGAGTGCAAGGCCTTCACCACCCACCCATCGCCAAGGGAGGGATGGCCCCTTGCCCCAAAGTCACATGGAACACAAGCTGCACAGCCTCCGTGGCAAGAACCCTCTCATTCCCCAGGCCCGAGGTGCCGGCTACCTGGCCTCTGCTCTCCCCTGTCTCAGAACTGCCAGGAGAGTGCTCCTGGCAGGCTGGGCAGGTGGCATTCCCAGCTGTGTCCGGGCCTTGCAGGAGCCACGGCAAGAGCAGGAGAGGCCAGGGCCAGTAGCTGCTGTGGTGTCCACCTGGGCCCTGACTGCCTGTCTGTTGGGGCCCACGTGCCTGCCTGGAGCCCAGTTCCTCAAGGGGGGACTTTTCCAGCTTCAAGAGCCATAAGGATTGGGGACCTTCCCCACTCCAAAGCTGGTTGGCAGCAATGCAGGAAACCTGGAGACAGGGGTGGGAGCTGGGCAGCTAAGGCTGGCCCCGGCCACAGCTTCATATCACTTGCCTGCGCCTCAGTTTCCCTAGCTGTTCCTAGGAAGACAGGAGGTGGCACACATGCCACACAGCACATGTGATCGGGAGGAGGTGCGGGATGCTATTGGTGCGGTGGGGTGGGTGGCCTTGTTTCCCTTCACCTGCCCTCTGCTCCAAGCAGTTCCAAGCCTCACAGCTGAGGACTGGCAGGCTTTGGAACCTCACCTGATGGGGCCCTGTGCGTTCCTGCAGAGGTCAGTGTTCCACAGGTTAAAGGTGGTGCCTGGGTTCTCATGGGGAAAGTGCATCACGTCCTGTGGCTGATGGCGGCACCTCGCTAATTTTCAAATACACCAGCTGAAAATGTTAGAAAATACCAAGGAAGAGGTGGGAGGAGGTGAAGGCAGAACTTCCATGTCCACGGGCGGACCAGCTGATTTCATTTCCCATGACTATTTACTCTGATATTGAATAAAAATTGAATTTGTTGCTATGACAATAGCCACATCACATGGCCTCTCTTGCCTTGAAGTCACAGAACAGTGTGGGAAGGCTATTTGTGTGCCAGTGTGATCCAGGTGGCTGGCCCCTGAGTAGGACATCAGGAGGGAGGGTGACCATGTCACGGGTATCCATGGGTGATCCTTGTCACTCTTGAGAAGTACGATCATGGAGAGCTGAGGGGAGGAGGAGGGGAAGCCATGGTCCCTTGGGCTGTCTGTGCAGGGCAGAGAAGCCACTCAAGGACGCCTGACACTCTTGGGGTCTCACCTGGGATGGACAGCCACTGATATTTAGTGGAATTTCATGCAGATCTCCTTTTGAAACTCAAATTAGGGATATTTACAAGTCAACAGGGTATTCTTGGATTGATGCACCTTTGCATATAAAAGAAAAAATGGTTTCCTTTGTCAAGAAATGTAGATCAGAAGGAGCAATGTGCACAGAATGACGAGGAGGGAGCCACTGCAGGAAGGTGTGCAGCAATAGCCTGCCTGGCCCTGAAGGCTCTGGGGCTCCTTCACTGTTGCCCAGCCCCAGCAGAGGCTGAGGCTCCGCCACTATTCCTGGACCACACGGTGAGGACTCTTGGGAGGCCACCTAACCAGTTCAGGGTGGGGGGGTCACAGGTGGTCTGAGACCGGTCTCCATTCTGGGCAGGTGCCAGGGCCTGTGTATGGCTCTCTTGGGGCACAGAGGGTCCAGTCTCGCCCCCTGGTTGCTGCGAGCTGTTTCTTTGACTAATCTGGAACAAGAACAAGCGGGGTCTGAGATGTGAGTCCAAAGGCCTCAGTCCTCTGCACATCCAGGCACCTGTGACAGGCATAGCCCTAGCGCCTCACCGCCAGACACCTGGCCAACTGACCTCTGCCTCCTTCCCTGCCCCCCATGCTCTCAGTGGTCTCTCCTCCCGTGTCAACTCAAAGGAAGCTGAGGTGACAGCGTGGCCCACAGGACTTCCTGGAGCCACAGGGGACGCTTCCAAGGGAAACATGATTCTAGTGGCCCAGATGTGGTGGCCTGGGACCTTGGGTTTATAGACCAAATCATGTGTCATGCCGGTACAGATTCGCCATGATGAAGGAAGCCCACTCTTCTGCACAATTGATATGCACAATAGAAAATCAAATTAAAGTGTAAAAACCAGAGCCAGATGAAACACACCACAAAGTTAAAAGCCTCCCTTTCTCAGGACCAAGACCACCTTATCTCCTGCACCGCATCTGCCCTTGTAAACCTGCTTCCGACCAAAGCTCCTCCCCCTTATCGCCTGTTTCTATAAATAGGCTACCTGCCTCCTGAAGGACACCACTCTGACTCTTCATCACATGGGCCAGGAATTCTCCTGCCAAGATGGGGCTGAAAGCTCCCTGTGTGACGCTGGGAGTTGGGGCTCAGACGCTGGAATAGGAGCTGCTCGGGGCCTGTGGACATGATGCACCAGAGCCCTCCCTCCCCAGGTGCTGTTACAGGTACAGCTGCCTGTGTCAGGACACACCTGAGCCCTCAATCCCAGGTGCTGCTGCTTGTGTCAGGACACACCTGAGCCCTCCCTCCCAGGTACAGCTGCCTGTGTCAGGACACACCTGAGCCCCCCCTCTCCAGGTGCTGTTAGCTGTGTCAGGACACACCTGAGCCCTCCCTCCAAGGTACAGCTGCCTGTGTCAGACAACACCTGGGCCCTCCCTCCCAGGTACAGCTGCCTGTGTCAGACAACACCTGAGCCCTCCCTCCCAGGTACAGCTGCCTGTGTCAGACAACACCTGAGCCCTCCCTCCCAGGTACAGCTGCCTGTGTCAGACACACCAGAGCCCTCCATCCCAGGTGCTGCTGCTTGTGTCAGGACACGCCTGAGCCCTCCCTCTCCATGTGCTGCTGCTTGTGTCAGGACACACCTGAGCCCTCCCTCCCAGGTGCTGCTGCTTGTGTCAGGACACACCTGAGCCCTCCCTCCCAGGTACAGCTGCCTGTGTCAGGACACACCTGAGCCCTCCCTCCCAGGTGCTGCTGCTTGTGTCAGGACACACCTGAGCCCTCCCTCCCAGGTACAGCTGCCTGTGTCAGGACACACCAGAGCCCTCCCTCCCAGGTACAGCTGCCTGTGTCAGGACACACCTGAGCCCTCAATCCCAGGTGCTGCTGCCTGTGTCAGAAAACACTTGAGCTCTCCCTCTCCATGTGCTGCTTTTCTGTTTCCCACAACCAAAGAAAGAGCAAACAGGTACAGCAAATGGGTCTGTAATGCAAGGTCGACAGGAATAGTGTAGGGAGCTATGGGTCACTGGAGGCACACAGCAGAGAAAGTCACCGTAGCAGGAGCAGGCATTTGGCACAGGGTGTGGTACTGATGGCTCCTGGTGGCAGCCCGTCCACAGGAACTGAGTCAGAGCAGCTGAAGTCAACCAATTGAAGGACCTCAGGGCCCAGGAGGTGCAGCACTGTCCTGAACCCAATGCCAGGCCCTGATTTTTCTGCCCAGGGCTGCACTCAAACATTCCTCAGCCACTCCTCCAAGCTCCACCCAAGTGAATAGCCACGTGCCGACTGTCCCCCTTTGCACACACCACCATTCCTGAGCTTCTAGCTAGCTGCCCTGGGTGGATGGTCAGGATGCTGTGCATCACGCACTGAGCCTTGACCAGGTGTTGCCCGGGAAGTAGGGACCTCACAGCTCTGCGGGGGCTGAGGAACCTGTTCCCCTCCTCAGAGTCACCCAGGGCAGGCAGGGACCTCACACTACAGGTGAGTGGCATAGAGTAGTTCACATGTATTTGTACACTCTCCCCTGCTTTACTAAGATCTGTGATCATGCACACTGGCCACTGCGGCCCTTGCTAGTGACGGGTGTGCGGGCTCTGTTCTAGCTTTCACGACCTGTGAATCTACTGATGTCAAGGAGAAGTCAAAAGGTGGAGGTGAAGAAAACTACCCAGCTCTGCTCCCCGCCTGGTCCCTGTGGCACTTGCCCTCCAGAGTGCCAAGGATGCTTCAACTGCTCAAGTGCAGGGCTCACAGTGGCTAGTAAGGACATCACAGATGGCACTGGGTCATGGTCATGTGATCAGTTTCCTCCTATGGCTGAGTAGTTTAAATCAGTTATTCCTCCATTGTACTTTTCTCCTCTTCTTTCACTGTGTGGTCAGTGTCCCTCTCAACCCAAGTTCTGTGACCACTGAGCCAAAGGTAAGACTTCAGCTCTTGAGCTATAGGTGCCATGCCATGCTGCTTTCCAAAAGAGCTCAGCTGATTTCCTTGCCTCCAACAGGCTATACTCACACAAGCTTCAGCCTGTTTGGTCTTTACTTACAAAACAAAACCACTGCCCACTGACAGCCTTTGTGCCCATTCCGAAGGCGAGAGCTACCAGGGTGTTAGGATAACCACTATTTTTCACCGGTGCCAGCCAGTGCCCTCCGGCTGTTGGCACTGCCCTGATGGTACTGCTTCTGCCCCGCCTCCACCAGCCTGTCTTAGTGTGAGCAGCCAGGCCCCCTGCAGCCAGGATAAGACACAGGGCCTCGCCCTGACCACCCAGCATCCACAGCCCACCTCCAGCTGTGCTCACAAGGCAAGTTCACACTGGCTGGGGGACAGGAGCATGGCAGTGGCTCACGGACGTTGGCAGGATTTGGAGGAATGACGTGTTCTTTGTGCCACAATCCTTTCTCTGAACCATCACCAGGAGGTGATGGGTACCAGAGACAGCCAGGTGCAGAGTGGGTGAGGATGGCTGTGTGTTGAGGTTCATGCCTGCTGCCTTCAGGCACAATGCTCCCAAGCTCTGGGGTCCTGGGAGAAGAAAGCCACAGCTGGCAACCACCCACTGAGGCGGGCAGAAGGCCCTGCCTCATGGGGGAGCTCTCTGCTGCTGGACCAGCTGGGACCAGCTGGAGTCCCCCATTGAGGTTTCCAGCCTGTGGGGTGGTGCTGAGAAACAGAGCTGGCCACCATTTCTGACTCAACGCTGGGCAGGGGACCCTGCAGGTCTGTGCTCATTGGCACTGTAAGGACCAGGAGCAGACCCTGAGACCAGCTACCTGCATGAGAGCCCTGCCCGCCAGCTGCCTCCTGGCAAAATCATCAAGGTAGGTTTCTCCCCAGAATTTGAGCTTTTCGCTTTCCTCTTTTAGAAGAAAAATGATTTTTAAAATTTGAGTAAAATGTGAAGACTTCAAGATATCAGAAGTCAGCTTTTGAAATGCATCTATTAGGGATGTGTGCATGCGCTGTAATCTGCTTGTGTCCTTAAGTTTGTTCTGGGGTATTTCTATGAGGCTTAAACAGCTCGAACACCATGTGCACATCAGAAGTACCAGGGAGAGTCTGTGAATACTGCTGTGTTTCTCGTAATCGCACTCTGCTTTATATTCCAGGTTCAGGAATTAGAAGACCTTTAGACACATCTAGAAATCAGAATCACGAAAATCAGGCATCCTCAACGAGCTAATTGAAATTAGGAAGAATATCATCAGCAATTTTCTTAACTTGTATTCTTTTCTTCTGCTTTGCCACCCCAAATCTGCTCCAGATACACAAACTTCCCTCCTGTCTGTCGAGGGCAGTGTCCACACTGCAGGCTGTGAGACAAAGTCCAGTGAAATGCACAGAGCCCGGGCCGGAGAGCCACTGGATTGAGGCCAGGCAGTTTCCACGGTGGAGAAACTCCATCTCTCAGGGGGGAACTTCCCACCTGGAAAAGGATAGGAGGTCCAGAGGGCTGGCCTCCAAATGCCTGGTGGGCCAAGGACAAGACCAAAGTGGACAGATGGGCCTCTCATGGCCATGTTCTCATCAGGGGCAATGCATGGTCTAGAGCTGACTCAGTCTCTGTCCCCCAGGAGGGAAAGGTTAGTCTTCTGGGCACTTGGGGACCACACATGAGACCAGCTCCACACAGGATAGAAAGGGAGGAGCTCTGCTGAGCTGGGGGTTTGCTTAGCTGGTACCCTGCCCTTGTCCGCTGTCACTGACCAACCACAAGACCACGTGGGGAGGGCAGACACAAGGGCCACACCTCCCAGAGTGTAAACAGTCCACCTCACAAGTACTCTAAATGGTGGTTCACATTTTCACAAGTGGGATCCACGAAGCTCCAAGATGGTGCTTCACGACTGTAGTGGTAAGGTGAGGGAACCTGGGCACAGGAACAGGTTCTCGTGGGGAAGTACAGTCTCATATTATTGACACTGTTGGAGACATGGGCGGACCTCTATCAGGGACCTGGGGTGGTGGACTCCCCTATAGACCTCTGTCAGGGACCTGGAGTGCTGGACTCCCCTATAGGCTTCCTTGAGGGACCTGGGGTGCTGGACTCCCCTATAGGCCTCCTTGAGGGACCTGGGGTGCTGGACTCCCCTATAGGCTTCCTTGAGGGATCTGTGATGGTGGACTCCCCTATAGACCTCCACCAGGGATCTAGGGTGCTGGACTCCCCTAGAGGCCTCCATCAGGGAGCCTTGGGTGGTGGACTCCTCTATAGACTCGGCAGGGGAGCCTGGGAGGTGCTGGGACACCTAAAGGAATCTCTTGCAGGAAGTCTAGGAAGTGCCTGAGATTCTATGCAGAAGTCCAAGGTGGAGTGGAATATTGGAGGCTGGTGGTGGAGAAGGAGTGGACAACATAGAAAGGCAAGGCTTGGGCAAGATCCCAGGGAATGAGAGCTCCAGAAGACAGGTTGAGAGGACAGTGCGTTGGGCAGTCAGAGAGGCAGAAGGTGGTCAGAGGAGTGGGCAGTGAGTGGATCTGCAGAATGCCGTGACTCATCTGGTATGTCGATAAGGGGTCAGCAGGCTGAGGAGAGCAGTGATAACCCTGGCTCTCTGAGTGTAGGCTGCTGATGATGCTGGCAATGGCTTTGGAGATGGGAGTGTGTCCTTGGTTGGGAGCCAACGCCATCAGTGCTGAGCATTCCTGTGGGAACTCCCACAGTGGATTTCAAGAGACTTGGCCAGCCTTGGGGGGAGGCCATGGCAAGCCAAGAAGTCTCCCTGCCACACAGAGCTCACATGTGCCATGAAGCACATGTGTCATGAAGCACACGTGCCATGAAGCACACGTGCTCCTGAGAGCCCACAGCTGGGCTCCAGATGGGCTGACTTTGGAGGAGGTAGGGGAGGAGGCTGAGGAAGACCTGGTCTCGGTCAGGCAGTTGGTGCAGACTGAAGAAGAGGTAAGCAGTCGGAACACAGAGCACAAGGGTCTCAAAAGACCACAGTGGATGCCTGTGGAGGGCAGGGGTCGGCAGGGTGGAGGGAGGAGGGGCCAAGCATGAGGGTACAGGACAGCAGTTTGGGTGGTGACAAGCTCCAAGCTGTGCCGTGAGTCTGATGTGAGCAGAGTCCAGAATCCGTGTGGGCGATCGGGGCCTTGTTTTGTGAGGACGCCGTGGGCCTCGCTCCCAGCGCACCTCCAGTTCCACTGGCCTGGAAGCAGCATGTGCTAGGGCTCTGTGGTTCTGCTTTTGACCTGCGTGCATGTGGCAGGCATCGGCAGGGCTCTTTGGAATGAAGATGGAGACGCTAAAGGACAGGGGGTGGGAACATGTTCACTGCCCACAGGGAAGCAATGCACGAAATGATCACCTTCCAGCGACACACAGTCAAGACCAACAGGAAGAAATGGGAACATGCAGATCCCAGCCCTGAAGAGCAGAACCAGGGCACGGCGAGGAGCCCAATCAGAGCTCTTCAGGAACGTGGTGCCTCGTGTCCACCCAAGGTTGCAGGTCCTGGGATCCGGAACCCAGGGTTCCTATACGCACACAGCAGCACCTGGGCTTTGGAGTCAAGGAGGAGGCAAAACCGGACCTGAGACCCACACGAAGCCGAGCTCCTGGAAGAGGTCCTCACCTGAGAATGAGGCGTGCTCCAGGTACTGGGGGAGTGGAGAGGAGGCAGGACTGGGCCACCTGCTAGGGTGGACCCTCTAAGGGCAGATGAAGACTTCTATAGGGAACTCACAGAGATCCACACCTCTGCTGAAGATGAGTGCATGATTCAAAAAACCCCAAACCCTCATCAAGCATACAAGAAAGGAAACCTGCACAAGGGCAGACTGCAGGAGCAGCAAGAGCTGTCAAAACCTAAGACCAGGAACGAAGAAGAACGCTGATGAACACAACATGAACAGGTGAGCAGGATTCAGGAGACAAGGGAAGGCATCGTGCACATAAGAGAGCCGGAGACAACAGGAAACAAGAGCAGATAGAGTTGAAAACAACATTAAACATGACACTCTCTAGAAATGAAAAACGTAGTAACCAAGAAGAGTATCTGACCCTTGAATCTTCCAGCAGATTAGACAGAGAAACAGGATTGGGAAGATAATGGAGGAAAGAATGCAGTGTAGCGCTGAGAGAGGAGGAGGGACCGGTACGGATGTGCCCCACTTGGAGGAAGAAGGCCCAGCGTCTGGTGACCACAGGCTATCATCATAAAAGCAGCAGCAGCAACGAGACAGAGTATTCATGCAGTGCTTCCTGTGCCCGGGAACTTGCTATCTTGGTACATTTTCCAAGACCCCCTGAAGTGGACACAGTGCCTACTCCCACGGGACAACAGAGGAAACGGAGCCACAAGATGAGGACCCAGGCACTGGAAAGAGGTGATATTTAAGGAGGTAATGGAGGGTAATTCTGCAGAATTGAAGAAGGGCACTGGCCAGGAGCTTGTCAGGTACAGAATAGGATAAAGCCCAACCCCTGACAGGCGGGGAGGCCCTAGGAGGCTTCGGAGCCCAGTTCCTCCAGGGTGGGGGAAGGGTGGCCTCATCCTGAACAGACCCCCACGGAGGCTCTGTCCTCTGGCTCAGCTTCAGAGGACGTACCCAGGGGCATGCGTGAGGCCACACTGGACTGGGGCGGGTGCTGTCTCTCCTTCACAGCTTCCAACTGGGAAGGGGTGTCTGGGTGCCTGGCATTGCCGCCCTCCATTGCAGCCCTGGGAGTGGCGCTGGTGCACTGCGCCGCCTGCCCACCCGCCCAGAGCCCGCTTCACTTCAACAGAACACCTGTAGCCACGGCCCGTTTCCTATGTGACTCCACTGCTCCATCCCACAGGAAAGGATCCAGAGCTTCCGACCATTCCCTGATGGGCACACCGTGGCCTTGGTCCTGGTCAGCCTGGCTTCGCTCCCAAACACACCACTGTTTTTCCCAAAGGATCGCCTGGAACTGACACTCTACTACTTACTTGAGCCAGGCCAGGGCGGGCAGGGGCACACACATTCACACTGAGATGGACAGCCATGGCTAAGACCTCCCAGCCCTGCTGGGCTATCCAAGGTGCTTCTGCCATCTGCCTGGGAGGGGACAGGGCCTAGGAGCCCCCAGACTGGGTTACTTTCTCACCCTTCATTGGCTGCTAAAGATACAGCAAGCTGCCCGGGGAGAGACCAGGATGTCACCGGCTGTCAAAAGCTCCACAAATCTACCCTGAGCCAGCCTGCCACTGAGAGCAACGTGATCAGTGGTGTCCGTCAGGCCCCGCGACCGCTCCAGAAGAGTCCCCACCAGTCGCAGGTGCTTCTCCTGCACTCTGCCCCTGTGACCCGCACAGCTGCCCTCAGGCAAGTGCTTCTCAGTGGGCGCAGGACCTCGGTTGGAGGCACGCAGCCAATTAGGAAGTTCTCCTTTCAAGACGCAGGGCTGGTGAAGGGCATGGTCCCCACAGAAGCACTGCTCTCTAAGTGGCTCCACAAGGACATCACTGCCATGTGGCAGGAACACTCGCAAACAAGCACTACTCATAGCTAATTATCTGCAACGGCAAGTGCTGTGAAATCTGAAATTTCAAACGTGCGAGCATAGATTGGTTTCAGTCCACGCTGACTTACGAGTGGCCACATGCCACTCCTGAGAGGAATCAATGCCCGCTGCGCGGGTGCAGTTCATTCAGCTGTCACCCCGATGGGAGGGCAGGGTGGCCACTGCAAGCAGCGAGGAGGCCCCAGCCTCTCTGCTGGTGGGGCTTGGTCAAGAACCACACGGCGCAGTGGGGCACAGGGTATTAGATCACACCGGGGAAGGATCAGTCCCGATGTCATTTCCCATACGCACGTTTTTAAATAGGTACAATACAAGTGTACCCACCCCGCCCAAGGGAGCAGTGATGTCCCCAGACCTACTCACTCTCACCACCTTAGCTGTCACGAGACACCTGAGGAAAGGACCTGTCTTTGATAATCCCTGCTTGTTTGTCTGCGACTGATTTCTCCTGGGAACGCACCAGGTGGCCAGGCCAAAGGAAGCCTGAAGGTGTCAGGTTTGCCTACGCCACTCACCGGTCTCTGCAACCATGGCAGGACCTGTTGCACTCCGGCGATCCGCCCTCCCCAGCATCAGCAAGAGTGTGTCCAAGGGACCGCAGGTGACCTTGGCCCCGTACCGCAGCTGTGAGGACCAGCCTCAGACTACTCACCGACCCAACTCCGCCCTGGAGGATTGTCAGTCCAGAGGCCTTCTCCAGCTGGGCTTTGTTGTCAGCTGTGAGGAGAGAGCAAGAAGGAGAGGGTCAGGTGGACTGCGTGGGCCTCCAGCACCGGAGCAGCCTCCCCCTGAGTGGGTGGGCCTCGGGCACCTGTGCAGACTCCTCCCTGAGCAGCCTCCTCCCCAAGCATGTGGGCCTTGGGCACCTGAGCAGCCTCCTCCCTGACAAGTCCCAGGATGCTGCCTGGGCACCCCAGGGATGGAGCTTAGGGTGGGGAGACCCCAGTCCCCCACCCTCCCCACCGCCCGCCCTGTGGCCTTGAGTTGTGGTCTCAATGGGAGGTCCCAGGACTTGAAGGCTACGTCAGAGCTGAACTGTGAGCAGTGCTGTTGCTTGCACAGCCACTGGACAATGAGTCCCATCGACTGGCATCGACCGCCTCGAGGCCAGGCTGGGAGTGTCTGCGGCACTAATGCCACAGCCTCCAACCCTTTTCTCAGGCCCCTGTAGCAAACCACAGTTTATCTCCAGGTCCAGCCTCACCTGCTGGTGCCTGGCTTTGCACGAGGAAGACTGTCAGTGAGCAAGCCGCCCTCAGTGCCACATCAGGAGCCAACCCTGGAGACCATCAGCAGGTGCACGTGAAACCCCTTACCCCAGCCCTGCAGCGGAAGATCACCAGCCCCACTCCATGAAGAGGCAGGGGTCACCAGGCCACGGTGACCACACTGTGCACGTACTCTTTGGATGAGGTCCCTGCCATTCCGGCAATGAAAACCAGAAAAGGCAGAATTCTGCAGACCTGATGAGTGATGTGTGCTTTGCAGCTGTGACTAACAGAGGGGCCGGTGAGGAATGGCAATCACGTCCCCCTCCTGGTGAGGAGGTCATCATCCAGCTGGACACAGTGAGGCCCCCTGTAGCCATCCCCACACCACAGCCTCCCATGGAGCAAACAGGCACAGTGATTGCGCGCTGCTCTGAGGTGAGGTCCCGCCATCTGGGCTGGAGCAGAAGAGCCCTGAGGCACTGGGGTGGTGGCCCCAGGTGGGAGGGAGTGTAAGGGAGCACTTCTTAAAGACAGCACAAGGAAATCAATTTAATGGTCTCCTGCAAACAAAGGAAGCATTTTTACTCAATGGAAGCTCTTTGCGGGTGGGAGAAAGTGAACTCTTAGACAGGCTTAGGAGCATAAAGTGCCTAAGAGTGGAATTAGAGCCCTCTGATATTGCTACAGAGCGAGAACAGACTTCTGGATGGAATTATCCCGTCCAGTCCTGCAGGGCCAGAGGCGGGGAGGCCCTCTTCTGTGCAGGCACAGAGACTGAGGGGCGGGCGAGGCTGCACTCTAGCAGGAGCCTCAGGGAGGCTGGAAGGCTCTGGACCACTGTCCTGCAGGGGCCAAGGGGCCTGCACGCCTGCCTGGAAGCTGGTCTAGCCTGGAGAAGTGCAGCTGCCACGCCACCGCTGTGGCCAGCGGACTCTGTCACAGGAAATCCTCAGACCCAGTGCTCTAGCGGACCTTAGAAGGCCTTAACCCGATGCATAGCGTTTCTTTTGATCTGTGCGCAAGAGTGATTTCTGATGAACAAGTGTGAGAATCTACTCAATAAACAGAATAGACCCAGGTGATTGCAAAGCACTTGTTATGGTCCCTGAGCCCCACAAGGTGACCTCCTTGGCTGAGGTGCAGGTGCCCCAGCCTGTGTGCCTAGCAGGCTCCCAGGCTGCCGGAGAGCCTGCAGGGTGCAGTCTGCATAATTCGTCCTTGCCTTCCAGACCAGGGTCTGTGCTTCGGTGCCAGATGTGTGGGCCTTTGCCAGCAGCCGCGGCCGGCGTGCCTCCTGGCCACTAGGCAAGACTCCCATGCAGCCCTGAGCACTCCACAATTTAGTTTGGCAGTCAGAGCATGGGCAGTCCAGCTGACAACCTGACCACATACACATGTACACTGCTGCTGTTCTTCAAATACAACGGTGTCGAGAGAGTACAGAGGACTGGCTGTGCCCAAAGTAACTCAAGGCTTGGGTGTAAGCAGGAATCCGGACAGTAGCGTGAATGCCATGAATACGAGGTGGGGGAGTCACCAGAGGTCAAGGTACACACTGCTCCTGCCTTCCCCGGTTTAACCCTCAGCAGCACCTGGTCAGCTTCCACAACAAAACCCAAGGACCACAGTATGTGCGTGGCCAAGACCCAGGCAGGTCTCTCCATGCTCTGGGATCTGAGCCATTGTGATCCCTGGTCATTTTATCACCAAGTCCAGTGACCAGCCATGATGAACAACGTCCCCAGCTGGCCTTCTGCCCAGTGGACTTGTCTGATGTGTGTGACCCCCAGGAAGCATGAGCATCTTTCCTGACGAGCAAGGACCAAGGAAAGCGACGGGAATTCACCAGAAAAGCTTGTCACTGAGAACTCACATGGAACTCTAGGGAGCTTTCTGTCAAAATACAAAAGAAAAGAAAATGCAGGGAGGGGAAGCAGGGGTCAGAAGCTCTGGACCAACAGTAGAGCTATGTGGAGTCTGATGAGGATACAGGTGGAGGTGGTGAGAGGCCAGGGATGGAGGTGGGGGCCCTGGGTGGAGGTGGAATGAGCTTGCCCCAGGGTGGAACAGCAGCTCTCAGGCTGCGCCTGCCCTGAGTGACTCTATGGTGTGGAACAGCAGCTCTCAGGCTGCACCCACCCTGTGTGACTCCATGGTCTGGAACAGCAGCTCTCAGGTTACCCTGAGTTACCTCATTTTATAAAGCAGTAGTTTCCCATGATCTTCTCCATTCTGAGTCCAAGTGCCAAGGTAGAATGACTCTACAACTTGTTTGTAGAAGTAAACAACCACCATCTGCCTAGTACAATCATGAGGCACCAATAAATGATGCTATCAAAGTGGCCACCTGTGATCGTATCAGATTAAGTCAAGTCAAAGCCCTATGTGATAAATCAGATATCAAACACTCCAGACCACTGAGTGAAGCAAGGCACTCACCCTTGAAAAGAGGAGCAACCAGAGAAGTGGATGTGGCAGCATCCTGACCTTGTGACCTGGTCACTTGGCATGGACCTTGCCCAGGAAAGTCACCACAGTAGACATACTTCCAATTCTCTGTTCAGGTTTCAGCTCAGTGTGGTTTCTCCAAGCCCACCTCAGCAGGAACTCCTAACTGCTGTCTGTCTGTCCATACCCTCTACCTTGACCGGTTGGCTATAACCCTTACCTGACCACCAGCCGTGGCTCTGAATTCTGCCTGCGGTCTGCCTTGGCTCTCAGTGCGGCCTCCTGGACCTGTGGCTGCCCCAGCCCTTTCCTAGCCTTTCAGTAACCAATCCAACTATAAAATCATGCAAAGGGTGACCTGTGACTGAGTGTCACAGATATTAGTTGCTTCTGGAATAAAACCCTGCGATTTCCAGCTCATGACTACCAGGTGACCCTAAGTGTCTGGTGAGTGGTAGCTGTGCAAAGTGAGTTTGGCACCGTGGAGAGACAGCATGCTTTGTGCATGCTCACAATAGCAGAGCAAGAGCCAGGACAGAGCACTCACGAAGGGCCCCAGGCCGGTGGTGGCAGGGCTCTGAGGCTGCCCTTCTGCTGACTGGCGATTCCCCAGTCTTCCCCAGACTGCCCTCCTCCCTCCTCTAGCTGCTGGCACTGACAGCCCCCGGCTGTCTTCCTCAACAGGGGTGAAGGCCCTAAATGCTCCCAGACTGGGGAGGGCTCTCTCAGCTTGCCTGGAGCCCTTTGTGAGTGCTCTGTCCTGGCCCCGGCTGCTCACTGCCAGTTCCTTTTCAGGATCAGCCAGATTAAACCTGCTCCATGACAGCACTTGCCCACTGGCTCACTCAGGCTGGCTGGTGCCAGATGCTGTGGCCACCCTTGCTGAGGTGATCTCTACCCTGTGTGGCAGGAAGTAGCAGGTGAGGGCTGGAGGTGGCTGGGGGTCTGTCCTGGGCCTGTGGTGGTCTTGTGTGCCCAGTGCCCTCTCAGAAGAGGGTGTCTACACAGCAGCATGCCACTCCTGGTGTGGCCTGGCCAGCAGTCACCACCACACAGGCCCAGGCCCTGTTGGCCATGGGAGCCATCTGGGAGTTTCCTACCCGTCTGCAGGTGTGCAGGTGAGGGAGCAGGTGGCCTGTGGTGCTCTGGCTTCTCCTGTAACCTGTGCCTGCCTGGCTCCCAGGCATCCCACCTGTGTGTGTTCGAGCTTACTTGACAGTCACCCAAAACGCAGGACACTGACTGCGAGCTTCTGAATACGCCACTGAACAAGCCAGCAGGCCAGGGCAGACCAGGAGCAGGCCTGTGGTATGAGCAGTCGTCTCTCATGGGCTGCTCCTAGCAAGGGGGAGTCTACCCAGCAAGGCCATCTCTTGCCCTCTAGGACACCAGGAACAGCCAGATGTCATGGCCATGGTGACCCCTCCAGCACAGCAGCTTTCTCAGGGAAGTGTGAGCTTCACCTGGTGCTCCGGAGCTGGCCGCAGCAGACCCAGCTGAGTGTCTGAGGCTGGGCACCCCCCGGCTGACAGCTCGTGCTGGGTGTGCGCCCACAGCAGCACTCAGACATCTGGCTCACGTCAGGACCCCTTCTGTCCTTCAGGAAGCGCAGCAGTGCCCTCAAGAGGTGCCCAGAGAAGGGTGGTCCAGACTCAGAAGCCCGTTGGCCTGCTCTTCACCAGTGCAATTTCTTGGGGTGGGCACCTGGTTCGCACCCCACCTGCAGTTCCCTCGCCTGTGGAGGAATGAGGTGGTGGCAGCCCGCAGAGACTGGAGGCTCTCTGGGACCTGCTGTCGTCTGGGGCACCAGTGCCCCCTCAGCCACACCTGCTCCCTCTCCGTCCTTCCTTGCTTGTGTGTGGACATCTCACTGTGGAGACTGTGTGAGGGAGCCGGGAGGCCTGCCCAGCCTGGCCTCGCAGCACCCCTCTGTTGGTTCCCTCAGTCTCTTTCTTTCCCTTTCCTTTCTGCAGCTTGCATATGTCCTAAAAGGAAGTGGTGTCCAGGAGTCCTCGGTGCTTCTGTGATCTGCCGACTTCATACGTCCTGCAGCCCAGCACATGACTTCTCCCTCAGTCGAGGATGAGGCCCCTTTGATGGCAATGTCTCGTTCATGGCCATGCAGCTCGATCACAGGCCATATGTTGGTGCAGGGTGAGCCCTGGGGCGCTCGGCATACCCTGCCCCTGTGTGGGAACCCCATGACATGCTGTCATTGTTAATCAAGGCTCTGCTGGAGCCTTTCAAGGTGGGAGAGGAAGGGAAGCCTGTGCAGTCGATGGCCAAGTGCTGGACCGAGTCAGAGTGTGTGAGGAACGGCCAGCTGGCCTGGATGTGGACAGTGGAGGGGCTGCTTCCGTGAGGCACACAGCAACGCAGACTTTTTTTTTTTATCTTCCTGGGAGACAAAAAGGGTTTCCAAACACAAAAAGAAGCCTTTTAAAATGAAATCCACTAGATGAAGGATATGCAAATCACCTGAAGAAGCGGAACCTGTAATGTGCTCAAGATTCTGCAGTAGCCTCTTTAATTAGTATTTTAATTTATCAGAATAATTCTTTGCACTTGACAATTTATGCAGCATTCCATATAATTAAGCACACAGTTACAGCAGAACGATTTTGCCTCCTCTTTATCCCTGTTATTTTAACTGAAAGAATGTGCCGGAGTCTCTTCTGTGATCTAAATCACAATGGAGCAGCTTAATGGCTTCGCTCTATTAGGAAGCGGAGCAGAGGGGGCCTGGCAGGCGGGTCACCTGGGGAACCCTGACTGGCCTCTGGGTGCATGACTGGTGTCCCTTGGGAAGGCCGTGATCCCCTCCAGTGGGTGTGCCACCTCCACACGCTGCCACATCTGCACATGGAGGGTTGGGGAAGGGCCAGCAGGCCAGCTGTCCAGGCAGCCTGGTTCCTGGCCAGGGCCCATGAGTCCCCTGCCCTCAGGTTAGCCTGATAGAAAGTGGCCCTGTGGTGTCCAGGCCCTCTTGCTCGCCAGGGTGGACACGAGTCAGCTGTGAGGTGGGGCGCGAAGGGGGCAGCTGTGTCAAGCACTGCCCCAGGGTGTGCTTGGCTCCTGCTTTGCTGTGTCAGGACCCAAGGGTGCCCTCAGAGCAGGGGTCCAGGTGAGAACCGGCAGGGCCCCTGCAGGATGCACTCAGCTCTCCCCACACAGGCATTTTCTAAGAAGGGGTCCCGGGCCTCCAGCCAGATTCGTCTCAGCCCCGCCCCACCCCAGCCCCTGAATGGCCCCAGGCTCTAGAGCCCCAAGCAGGGGACAGAGTGCAGCTCCCCAGATCTACCCCGATTCTTCTGCCAAGGATAGCTGCTCAAAACCATGTTGGTGGCCCTCTTGGCTCTGCCCTGGACACTCTGCCATGCTGCACTAGGCAGGCTCCTTTCTTCCCAGAGTCTCTGATGTCTCAGGGTGACAGCGCACACAGACATGCATGTCATCACCGAGCTCAGGCAGTGGTCTGAGAACTGCGTCAGATGGGGCTCTGTCTGTGCTGTAGGATGGAACGCATGCAAGGCTGGGTGGTGTGGACGAGCACTCCTCGGGGGCTCCAGAGTGACTGGGACGTGCAGAGCGGCTTCATGGCAGGCTTGCTCTCACGCAAGCAGGAGGAGCAGCTGCAGAGATGTGGCAGCAGGCTCAGCGCCACAGCAGCGATGAGACGTCAGGTGATACAAGGCTCTGGGCTCCTGTATCTGAACCACATTTTAACAGGGTCTTTACTCGCTGGCACCCACCATGGCTTCTGGCACGTCTGTGCCTTGTCCTGCTGTGTGACCTTGCACTCTGTTTCAATCATGGTCCAGGGATGTGGAAGGCCACATCTAACAAGCCCTCCTGTGGGTCGCGGTGTGCTCTCCGGCCCACAGAGCGCTCAGGACAGCAGCCCAGCCGCTGCTCACCCGAGCTCTCGCCCACGGACCACCCGGCTCCATCCTGTTTCTGGGCTCTTGCTTTGCTTGGCCGTGCCGTGCAGTCGCTGTGTTCTCTGCTTGCTCTCCTGTTCATGTGCATGACCCCTCCAGGATGGATCTAAGTGAGGGACACGTCTATTCTCATCACTGGTTACTAAGGGACACCTGTGCTGGGAGTCAGCTGTGGTGGGACTAGGGCCACCATGTCCCCAGAGGCTCGTGTGCGACCCTGGCACTCCGTGGGGTTCATGTGGTAGGCTGGCGAGAGGCCAGGACCCAGTCAGTTCCCACAGTAGCGAGTTGTTTCCAAAGAGCTGGCCTGGAGCCTGTACCCGCTGCTTCCCGCCTAGCCAGGACAGCCTCCCGTGCTACTGCCTCTGTACCGTCCACCCAGAGCCTCACTACAGGCGCAGCAACGGACCCTCAGCCCTACGACTTCAGCTACAGAAGCCTCTTTCTCTCCCAAGTCACCCAGCTTCGGGGACCTCACTATAGCATCGGAAACCCACACCATGTCCAGCTCCAGGCTGATGCTGGTCCCCTTCTATTCCCCCTGGGTGGCTGAGTTGGGTCTCAAGGCTCACTGTCTCCCCCATGGGCCACCTAAGGCCTTATCATTTTTTAAAGAAATTTATTTGTTGCACAATCATATAAGTTTTTTTTTAATTTTTATTTTTGAACAACCATACAAATTTTTAACAAAATAATATAAAATGTGTATAGTTTCTGGATACTAGATTTACCCCCAGGAGTGCCTCCCCCCGAATTTCCCACCCGTATCCCTCCCTTCCCTTACCCACACTATCTCTAAAAAAAGTATTAGGCTGTATAACATTACATCTTATCTGGATTTAACACATGATAATAAACCACCTTTCTGAATGGCCAGGGTCTAGTTCCAGCCTCCACAGATGAGTGGAGACATTCGACCCTTGGTTCTCTGGGTTAAACTGATTTTACTCAGCATAATTTCTTCCATAGCCATCCATTTACCTTCAAAGGCTGAAATATCTTTGTTTCTAATTGCTGTGTAAAATTCCATAGTATAAATGTACCAAAGTTTTTGGATCCATTCATCCAGTGAGCGACATCTGGGTTGTTTCCATAGCCTAGCAATAGTAAATTGTGCTGCTATGAACATCGATATTGCTGTGTCACTATAATGTGCTGATTCTAAGTCCCCTGGAAAGATACCCAGGAGTGGAATAGCAGGATTATATGGTGGGCTCAGCCCTAGGTTTTTGAGGATTCTCCACACTACTTTCCAGAGGGGCTGTAGCAGGCTGCAGCTCCACCAACAGTGTGCTAGTGTGCCTATCTCTCCACAGCCCCTCCAGCATCTATTATTGTTTATTTTCTTCATTTTTGCCATTCTGACTGGCGTAAGGTGATATCTTAATATGGTTTTCATTTGCATTTCTCTGATTACTAGAGATTTAGAGCACTTTCTCATGTATTCATTGGCTTGATCAATGTCCTCTGGTGAGAAGTTTCTATTTAGCTCTTTGGCCCATTTATTAATTGGGTTGTTAGTGTTTTTGTAGTTGACATTTTTGAGGATTTTGTTGATTCTGGATATGAGACCCCTGTCAGAGGAATCATAGCCCATGATTCTCTCCATTTCCGTAGGAAACCTCTTGACTCTTGATTGTTTCCTTGGCAGTACAAAAGCTTTTTAGCTTTATGGCATCCCATTCACTGATTTTTGGCTTTACTTCCTTCACTTTAGGAGACATATTGAGAAAGTCTTTGCTTATTCCCAAATGCTGAAGTGTTGGACCTACTTTGTCTTCTATCAAGGTAGCTGGTTTAATTCCTAGCTCCTTGATCCATTTTGATTTGATTCTGGTGCAAGGAGAAAGATATGGGTCTAATTTCAGCTTTCTGCAAGTGGCTGACCAATTTGTGCAGCACCATTTGTTGAAGAGGCTGTCACTCCTCCATGTAATATTTTGCCCCCCTTTGTCAAAAATCAGATGTTTAAAGATTTGAGGGTTTGTTTCAGGGTCTTCTATTATATTCCATTGGTCTTCTTTCTACCTTGATACCAGTACCATGCTGTCTTTGTTACTACTGCTCTATAGTATAGTTTTAAACCTGGTATGGCAAAACCACCTGTTTCATCTTTCTTGCTTAGTAGTTTTGGCAATTCTAGGTTTCTTATTGTTCCAAATGAATTTGAGAATTGCTTTTTCTATGTCTGTAAGGAATGACATAGGTATCTTTATAGGGACAGCATTAAATCATATACAGGGCTTTTGGTAGAATGGCCATTTTTATTATATTAATTCTTCCTAACCAAGAGCATGGGACATCTTTCCATCTTCTTAGGTCATCTTGGATTTCATTCTTCAATGACCGATAATTTTCGTTGAAGTGATCTTTGATTTCCCTTGTAAGGTTCATTCCCAAGTATTTTATTTTTTTCGAAGCTATTTTGAAAGAGACTGATTTCCTGACTTCTTCTTCAGTCCTATTATTATTAGTGTATAAGAAAGCTATTGATTTATGAGTGTTGATCTTGTATCCTTCCACTTTCTAAGGCCTTATCTTGATACTCTCAGTTTCCTGCCATGACTCTAGATGAAGCTGAGGGTTGGCATGGATGCCAGCGACAGAGGTTTTCAGCTGTTGCTTCCAGAGCTCCTGCTAAGGGAGATGCTGTTCCCACCGCATATCCTGGGATTCCTGACCTCCCTTTAACATCTCCTGTTCAGTCGTCTCTCTGCAGGCTACATTCTGAAACAGTCCTTACGTTCTGCGTTTTGGTTCACTAATTTCCTCTTCAACTATTTGTGTATCCTTCTTCCAGGCATTTGGAGGCCCTGGTGACCTGGGCACAGTTTTCTTTTTCTTTTTTCTTTTCTTTTCTTTTCTGTGCTGGGGATTGAATCCAGGGGCACTTTACCCCAGCTCTTTTATTTTATTTTTTTATTTTGGGACAGGGTCTGGCTAAGTTGCTGAGACTAGCCTTGAACTTCAGCCTCCTGGTTTGCTGAACTTACAGGTGTGCAGTACTATGCCTGGCCTGGGAACATTTTACTCACCTCTGTGCTTGGGATTCTATGCCCCCTGCCCCAGGTGGCATGAGGCTGGACTGCATGGGCCAACTTGAGCCAGTACCCTGAGGACAAACTCCCAGCACCAGGCCATAACAGAATCCAGACAGCTGTCCTGGCAGCCTGGTGGCCGCTGAAGGTCTGTCTTCTGTCCACTGTCATCCTCAGGTCCAGCTCCTGGGACTGGCTTTGTGTGGCTGACCTCCATTAGGCCAGCTGTGTAGAACATGCCACAGCCCTTCCTCCTGCTCTTCCCAGGCTGCACTGGGAGGGAAATGCCCTCAGGATGAAGGCCAATAGCAGCCGTCCACCGGAGCCCTCAGCTCCTGCTTGTGCTTAGCTGGGGACCTCCAGGGTTTCCATCACTGTGAGGTCCCTGATACGCTCAGTCTCATCTCTACTTCTGCCCTGTCCAGCATTTGGGCTGTTTCTGAACGAGGGTCAGACCCAGTACCTTTTTCTTCCAGGGTCAATGGAAACAGAAGCTCGGGCAGCTTTCTGAGCAGCGTTCATCCCACCCGCACCACACTTGGGACAGGAGCCAATTTCAATGCAGTTGAGCAAAGCCTCCCGGGGGGCGGGGGCTGAAAGTCAGACAATCTGGTGACTTTATGTGACACGAAAGGGGGACCACCTAAATGTTTCTTGAGCCCCCTGACCTCCAAGGTGCTCTGCCTGGGCCGTGTGACCGTGGAACAGTGGACTGGAGGGCAGTGACGCCTGCTCTTTACATGCTGCCTTGTGGACGCTGGCCTCTCCTTCACCCACGATCGGAAGCATCTCAGACAGAGTCAGTCCCTGCAGGGAGCAGTGTAGGTGGAGGCTCACACCCAGGTCACACCGGCTCTGGAGGGCCGCCATTTCCAGGAGGGCTGGTCCCAGAGGACAGGTCCTATGGGCTCAGGCTCCTTTGTGGTGACCAGAGCAGCATCGTCACATGGCAAACTCTCTTTTAATCACCTGTTCATGGAACACAGATGTGCGGCCAGGCTGGAAGCCAGTGCTGTGGGGCAGGAGATCGCGCTCTGGCTGCTGTGTGTGCTGAGGCATGGGGTCCCCACCTGTACCACTTACGCCTGCCTGACCTCCCAAGTCGCCTGCACAGGACACGGGGGCCCTGAAGTCAGTGTGCCCTGGCCTCACTTCCTGGGGGAAGCGAAGCCCCCGCAGCATCCATTCATTGCCCATTGTGCAAGCGCTCAGCGCGGCTGGGATGGGAAAGCCCTCCCTCCGCAGTTGTCAGGCCTGCGCCCAGATTCCCGGAGGGCTCTGCAGTCTGCTCTCCACCCTAACTGGGTAAATAAATGACTTTCACCAAGGGTCTCCTGTGAATCCTGGCTGGGCAGCAGTGAACACAGAGCCAGCCGCTGGGAGGTAACAGCGACAGGCTGTGAAAGCCAGCATCAGCTTCAATTTTCAAGTCATTTTTCAAATTATTTTAATTAGATATTGTTTCACTCTCACATTAATTTAATATCTGATATCAACATTTCAGTTTTCAATTTGTTCAAATGATTTTCTTCCAGTCTGCCTGGTTGCCTGTTGTAATTTAAAATACAATGTTTATCTTCAGCAATTTTCAACGCCTGGGTCCTAGGCAAAGGGCTCTGTTCAGTAAGAGACAGGAAGGGAGGCCCACGGCCCCGCGTGACACTGAGGGAAATGGAAGTCTGTCTCCTTGTCATTTTTCTATGGACGCTGCAATGAGCGGGAGGCACAGGGTGAGGGGCTTAGGATGGGATTCCAGCAGCTGCGTGGCCGGCTTTTCCAGTAGATCTCAGGGAGAGCCTGAGAATTAAAAGGCAGATCTGAGTAAACACAGCCCTCATCAGGAGCCCGTGCATCTGCCCCTGGGCCTGCTTCACAGTGTCCCTTTCTTCTGGCATTAACCCAGACCTGGGAAAGACACGCCTTTCACAAAGGAACCGCGAAGCCCTATCTGGAGATAGGGATAGGGCAATTGGAGACTCACGGAAGCCAGTGCTAGGACAGAAGGGCTGCTCTTCCCACTGGGTGGCTGGAGCCACGCAGGGCTCACTGCGCCTGGAAACTCAAGAGTTAAAGCAGGGACCAGCTCTGGAGGTTCCCAGGAGGTGCACAGTCCTCATGCAGAGGATAAGGACGCCCAGACGTGGAGAAGGCTGCAGAGGAAACCAGAGTGAGGGCAGGGCCAGCAGTGCGCTCCAGGCAGCCCGTGCCACCTAACTGCTGAAACAAGCAGTACAGCCAACAGGTGAGGAACGGCGGGGGTGGGGGGAAGCAGGCCCTGGGCAGCACTGAGACGGTGGACTCTTGGTCTAGTGGCTCCTTACAGCTGCGGCATAGATGGGGTTATGTGTGGGTTCTTAGGAATCAAAACAAAGGAGTGGGACTCCTGAGCCAGTCGGAGGCAATGGGGGAACTGGCAGGTGACAGGATGCCCCTCCTGGGGGACAACTCGAGCCCCACATGGGGCCTGTTATGCCCAGGGTGCCGTGCTCTGCTCTTACAAGTATGGACTCAGGGTCATGGAGCGTCATCTGGGTTCAGCAGTTGTGACTGGCATCATCCTCAGAAGCACAAGGGCATAGAGAGGAGCAGGAATGGAAGAAGCGAGGTGCAGGGGAATCTAGTTTCTGCTCCATCTTCTGTAAATGTAAGATGCTCTTAATACCCTACTAAAAAGAAGTAAAAACAAAGGCAGGGCTCACTCGCTTTTATTTGAAGTAAGGCGTGCCGGGGTGGATATTTGGATACTTTAACACTTAAAGGGCACACTGTGTGTGCAGATCACTGCTGCCAGGGTTGGCCAAGTTAGATGGAAGAGAGATCACTGTTTCCAACTTGACCACCTGCTGTTCTGTGGTTAACATCTCAATATGGGACTTGATTGTTAAAAGCTGGGGGCGGGGCAAAGGAGAGGTGACCACAGGAGGACACTGGCTCCTCCACAAGCCCTGGGCCTTGCAGGACATCCGGACATGGAGCAGACAAGAGGACAGGAAGATGGGAGCTCTGGATTATAGTCCTGTGGTCCCCAAGCCAGTAGTCTAACCACCTCTGCAAATGGGAGTCATGCTGACGAGCACTGATGGACACAGCCAGGTTCCTCAGCACCAGCAGGGAGCCGCGTACCACAGTGGTCCCTGTTACTCAGCAGCAGAGGGGCACTGCATACCTAGTGCAGCCCTGGAGCCTCCACTAACTGCTTCACTGATCACTC
>PVKS010011477.1:0-56594 GCA_004027875.1 Aplodontia rufa | reverse complement strand
AAGGGGAAGGAGGAAGAGGAGGAGGAGGACAAGGAGAAGAAGATAGACCCTTCAAGGGTGCACCCTCAGTGACCCAATTCCTCCAACCAGGTCTCACCTCCCAGTATTCCCCTGGTCCATCAATAGATTAAGCCACAGATGAAGTCAGATCCCTCATGATCCAATCACTTCATTTAAACCCATCTCTGAACACAGGAGACTTTGGAGGACATTCCAGATCCAAAGCAACCTAAGGTGAACCAGGTGGGCTCTGAGCTAGAGTCACCACCATACGGACCTCCTTTGGAGGAAATAAACAACCAAATGAGGAGGGACGATGGCTTTTCATTCAGAGCTTGCTGGCTTCCTGGGCTGACTTCTGTTGGTAATAAGTTGGCTCCTGGGCCAGTTGTGTAGATCATGGACCAGAGATCTATCTTTATATATGATCTGGCCATTTGTGTAGTCAGTCTCTCAGTCCATATACATGAAATAAGGACTAGCTTCTGGCGTTTCAGCTGGAACTACAAAGAGTCTGTTTGGTGAGCACGTGGGCATATGGGGTAGAAAAGGTACAGGAGATGCTGAATGAAAGTTGGGAAAGTCCAAGACCAAGTTGCATTGGGTGTTCCCAGTGGCACTGTGCTGAAAGGTTCCACAAGGGGCTGAACTCCTGCTCCTGGAGGCTGCATGCCCTGCAGGAAGGGACTCTCTTTCTTTCTTTCTTTTTTTTTTTTTTTTAAAGTTCAGGACATTATTGGGACAGCCCTGGAGATGCCCTTTACAGAAAGTTGACTTCTCTGTTTCTTTTGATAGTTTGGCCTCTCTGAGATTCAAGCCAGGAGTGGGATGTGATATTGTTGCTATAGGAAATCGAGGCCCTGAGAACCAAAGATCCTGTTTGATGAGACATCTTAACCATGTGCAGCCTCTCCGGAGCTGCAAACTATTTTTTTTTTTTAAGAGAGAAGGACAATTAGAGAAAGAGAGAGAGAGAGACAGAAACAATTTCATATAGTTTTTCATGTGGCCTTCATTGTGGGACACTTCATTGTGTATGTGGTGCTAGGGTTTGAACCTGCGTACTTCTGCATGCCAGGCAAGCTCCATAACCACTGAGCCACCGCTCCAGCCCCTGCAAACTACTTTAATAGAAAATTAACTTTCCTATTTTCTACTCCCCATAGCTCCATTCAGAACTATTTAATTGAAAAGGGAATTTCCCCTCCTTTTACTAGTATTAGGTGTCTTACTCAGGTGGTTGGGTTTAAGAGTCAAAATATTTTTACAACAGCTATAAACAGCTTTGCAATACATTTACTGTTTATGAGGAAGCCTGACACGTTTTCACAGCGGTGACAGGCACACAGCAGAGTGACAGGAATTTCTTATGGAGTTTTGTTAAACGTGTTAATCCTGGTCACAAAGCCAAGTATAAAATTTTAGTGACTTCTGAAACTGTCACCCTTTTTTATGTCCTCAGTCTGTAGCACCCTTTAAACCAATGGAATCCTACAGAGCTAAATGTGTTTATTTCTGTGAGCTGTGTTTACAAGGCCACATTCTTTTATGAGCAGAGAAGATGACAAGAATGAAAACAAAAATATCACCATCTAAATAATTAGTGGAGTGGTGTAAAACAGTCTTACTCATGTTTTGGGTAACTTTTTCCTTTAAGTTGAAGGAAACCAAATGGAAAAAAATGTGACAATTGAAAAAAATTTTAATTAATTGAAGATAAGGGCATCTGGTTTCTAAAAGGCAAGAATGAAGATATAATGGGATGGAGCACAAGATCAACTTACCTGGCTGGAACAGAAAGTAAGTTTAAATTATTAGCATCCTCTTTAACAGCCCATAGCAAATAACATGGTTTAATGTGATTCATGACATAAATTCTGGTGAATGAACACGTGCTAGAAAATTATAATGAGGTTCTCATTAAATGGACACCCACAACCAACACCAAGAGATGATTCCAATTCAACAGTTCTTTAAAAAGCAACTTGGAAGGATGCTACAGCATTTTTTCTCCTTGTCTACGTTAAGGACAGGGTGTAAGTCCCAGTAGCGTATAGAAGGGAAGGGCAAACTCAGTTTCCTATTCTGTGCTCAGAGGACAAGCATTCCTGAGAGTTCACCTCTGATATTTTCATGACACCAAATGCAGAGATTGTGAGGGAAAGAAAGGTGAATGAGAAACTTTAACTCGTCCAAAAGGCAAGTGGTGTTTCTTTTCTGTTCCTTTTGCATTATCAGTTGACTTTGTTTCTTAAATCAGGACATCAGCATCTCCATCTGATCTGAAATTAGAAAAGTGAGAATATATTTAAAAATCCCTCCATTTGGTATGCTACGTCCCCAATTTACTGTGGTCTTGGAATGGCAATGTTCATTTTTCAGTGAAGTGGAATAATCGACTTGTCTCCTTGTTATTCTGAAATGATGACCCACTGGGTGTGTCTTCTTAGTCATTTATTCAAAAATACTGCTGAGCATCCACACCCCTACGCTGGGAACCACTGGTGTTAGAGAGGAGCAGTAGAATACAGCCCTGCCCTCTGGACCTCACGCTTTAGGACGTTCCAGAAACAATCACAGAGGCGGTCACTACTCGGTTACAAATTCCACCATGGCGGGGATTTCACCTAAATGGAAAAGGGCCATACTCTCTCTCTTTAAAATTTTGTTCATTTTTACTTTTTGATATCAGGGTTTGAACCCAGGGGCGCTTAACCACTGTGCCACTTCCCCAGCCCTTTTTATTTTTTATTTTGAGATAGGACCACTCTAAGTTGCTTAGGGCCTCGCTCAGTCGCTGAGGCTGGCTTTGAACTTGAGATCCTTCTGCCTTCCTACCCCTGAGCAGCTGGGATTACAGGCATGTGCCAACGTGCTGACTTAACATTTTGATATGCTTTATTATTTCATTTTAAAATTGAAGAGATTTCTGAGAGCTGTCAGGTTGAAGTGAACCAGCTCCTGGCTGCTGCTGAGGGCCCTGTGGCCAGTGTTGCTTCCACCCCTTCATAAGCATGGGGACATGCTTTGCAGACCTCTTCCAGAGTCTTTTTGGCAGAAAGCAATGCATGTCCTCATGGCGGGTTGGACGTTGCTGGGGAAGAACATGGTTTTGTACAAACTGATGCTTGGTGCAATCATAACCACCATTCTCGCTGGAGGTTTCAACGTGGAGTCCCTGGAGTACGGGAACAGTGTGTAGGACAAGACGCGGTGTCTGAAGTGCCACCACTTCCAGAACACCCAAGACTTGATCTTTGGGGTGGACAGCAAAGAGATCACGTGAGGGAGACCTGGTGAGCTCTAGATGCCATTTCCCCCAAGGTGGAAATCCCAGACAAGCTGAAGCTGCACTCTACAGTGCAGAAACTGGTATATTCAGTGACACCAGCAGGAACCAGCTTTACACAGGACGGGGCTGACTGGCTGTTAATCAGGCTCTGGAACCAGGAGACGGAAGGTTTTTCCACGGGTTGATCAGTGCGCAGCGCACCGTGCTGTCCCTGCGCAGAGTCAGGCTGCAGACAGGTTTCCATTTAATGTAAATCATGTGTTTCCACGGAGGCAGTTTCCGATACTCCTATGCAGTATCACTTAGCTTTTTTTATAGTGAAAAATGACAACGTACTGCTCAGTACTGAAAAGGAATTTGGGCTTGTGGGCACCTGACTCCAAAAGATGTTGGCTTTTCCGTGGGTGTTGAGATCCATTTGGTGGTTGGTTTTAAACCTGAACTTGGTGTGTGTGTGTGTGTGTTTAAGTTAAAAGTACAAGATAAGGACATCTGAAGAGGCAGAAGGGAGATTGCATTTAGTGTAGATTTTGCAGTAATGGCCTGAAGGCTGGTCCTGCAGATGGGCGGTTCCCCGGATCTCTGGAAATGTCAGGGATGGTAATGAAACAAACTGTCACCCGCTCTGCATGGTCACAAGGGAGGTCACAATAGCTTGTCTGTGGGTCTCCTGCATTCACTAGTGTGCTTGTCCTGTGTGCACACGCCACCCAGGGGACGAGCTGAGGGGGGGCATCTGTGGATGCAGGGCTCTGGCTTTGCCTGTGATCTGTGCGTGTCTGGAGCGGTAGCCAGGTCAGCCGTGTGCAGGCTCAGACACATATTCAGGAGGTTTGGGCCTCACCTAGAGGAGCACCTGTGAACTGGGAGGTTCAGTGCATTCTAGACCCACAGCCCCTGCAGCCGCCCATCTCCATGCTTGGAGCAGCCTGTCTTCCCTCAACCTGCAAGCATGCAATTTGCCATTGAGAAAGATGATTTCTATGCCTTTGTATTTTTTTTTTATTTTTGGTACCAGGTGTGGAAGCCAGTGACTTAACCAGTGAGCAACATCCCCAGCCTCTTTTTATTTTGAGGCAGGGTCTCACTAAGTTGCTTAAGGCCTCGCTAAGTTGCTGAGGCTGACTTTGAACTTGAGATCCTCCTGCCTCAGCCTCCTGAGCCACTGGGATTATAGGCATGTGCCACTGCGCCCAGGCTACTCCCCTGTGTTTTGTGTTTTGATAAACACCGAAGAAGCTGGAGCTGTTAAATATGAGCAAAATCTCAAAATTTGGTTTATTTGGGATATTGGAACTTTTATTGTTTTCAATACAGAATTAGTAATCAACTGTTTTGTATGCTGGTTTTCAGTTTTCATCTCCACAAGCTAGCAGTGTAGTTGGAGCTATTAGAATAAAGTTGGTATTAAAAATCAACCCAATTTCATAAAGTTGAATTAAAAATTCAAATCAACATAAATCATATAAATTGTGTCACTGTCTTGTAATCTCATTTTTTACATTCTGCTCAACCCCCAGATACTCTGATCTTTTCTCCCATATCACATTCTAACCAGTATTTAGGACCTAGAACATATTTTTTTATTTTTGGCATGCTTAAATGATTGTGTACAATCATATATTTACATACGGATAAATGCAAACATATACAAATGGAGGTGTTCCAATCATTGGGTTGTATTGAAATAAGCTTATAGGGACATAGAACACAACATGATTTGATTTGTGGTTTGGACTCCATGAGGAACGTCATCTCTAGGCAATGCAGCATGGGATAATCCCCAGTAGTTTTATTTCATTCATTCAAACAGAGTAAGTAAAACAATGCTTACACTGTCTTTAGTCACTGCTGAAACGTGATGACCAAGAGGCACTTGTCTGCTTCGCTGCCTTATAGCTACCTGGACTATATATATATAAAAGTTTGCTCAGAATTTGCTGATGATGTTCATATTAGAAATCACCTTAAGCACTGGCTCTATTCCTTGCAGACAGGAGGGAGCAAACCCCACATTTACCTGGGCTGTCTCTGACCTCTTAGAGAGGGCACTGGGGCCGTCTGGCTCAGGATCAGGGATGCTCAGATCCAGTTGTGTCTTTTCTGGGATTCGTGGCTCTTTTCCAACACAACTCGTGGGCTATGTTAGAGAATGAGGAGTTCACGCGTGCACTCATGGAGACACCCCATTATATATTAAAGCAATCCAACAGATGACACATGCCCAGCTCAGTGGAATCCTAACCCTGTCTTCCTTGTGCTTCCAAATGATGGGAGCATGGGGATGGAGGAAAGCAGCTTGGACGAAAGCCCATCCTTGGCATTTCAGGAAGCCTTGGGCGCTGTGAAGAACTTTTTTGGAGCCTAAACTTGAAAGTGCTGTCTACCAACTGGGCCTTCCTTTTCTTGACACAGCTGACCAACCAATGAGGGTCCGTGGAAGATCCAGTTTGTGCACGGGCTGTTGGGAAGAATGCTGCTTCTCTGAGCATCTTGCCTTCACTTTAAGAATTTTTTTTATCAAATTGTTCTCTGGGAGCTACGCAGGTGGAACAGGAATTTCATTGTATGGGAATGGGGACTGGGGAGGAGAATGAGAAACAGGAAGGGAGGAGGAGGTAGAGCAGGTGGTAAGAAAAGGAGGAGACTGGCCAAGAGTGTCAGCTACCACTGGGGAAGAGAGAGGCGAGAACCTCTCAGTGGATCCTAGTAATTACAGGGATAGCAGCGTTCTTCACGTTTTATAAACGACTGGAGTAAGAACAGAACACTCTGCCAATGAGATGATCTGGGGGAAGCCAGGAGACTCAAGGGATGAAGTCAGAAAGATGAGAGGTGGCGTGGTTCTTAGATGCCTAAGAAGACTTCCGTTGATCCCCCTGTGGTGGATCAGAATCCCACATGTGCCCTCTGTCCTCCAGCCGTGAGGTGACCAATCAGTCGGTGCCCTGTGGGTAACTATTGATGGTGGTGCAGGGAGATGCTTGTCTTGGTTTATTTGCACTGCTGTAACAAAATGTCATAGGCTGGGTGGATTATAAACAACTGGAGTTCATGCCAGGTTCACAGATGGTAACTTCCTGCTGTGTCCCCCCTAGTAGAATGAGCCAGATGGTACGCTGGGGTCCCTTTTGTATATGGTAATAATCCTATTGATGATGGCCCCACCTTTATTACCTAATTACCTCCTCGAAGCTCCATCTTCTGATACCATCACTTTGGGAGTCAGGATTTCAACATATGCATGGGGTGCAGTTGCACGGGGGACACCAACGTTCAGTCCATACTAACGCCACCAACACATTGCCTTGGAAATTGGTTTCTTCCTCAGAAAAGGCACATTCAATATTTTCTTTTGCTTTAAATTGTTTTTCCCAGATAAAATTAGAACCTAAAATTGACATCCTTAAAAATCAAATTTGAATGACTTGAATGCTTTTTGTAGATTTCCCTTCCATGTATATTTTATTTCCCTGGACCCATTTTTTATGGATCTTTGAAGCTTTAAAAAATATAAATAAACCTCTGAATGATCACCTTCATTGTCCGCTTGGCGTTCTGGTAATTTTTTCCTTAGCTTGGCCCCTGCCTGCAATGTTGTCACAAAGGGAAGGTTACAGAAGATTGGCTGATTAAGTAGCTTGAAAAGGGGTGAGGTTCTGTTAAAGAACAAGATGGGGAGCTCTTCCAAATGCCAACAATGGTTTCCCTGTGTGCCCACGTGTGGAGGGAGCTGCCTTTCTAAGTATTTCCTGCTAGTGTTTGGATCTTGAATGTCGACCAAGGACCCTCGTGCTGAAGGCTTGGTCCCCAGAATGTGATGCTGTTGGAAGGTGGCAGAAGCTCTAGGAAGAGGGGCATAGTGGGAGGAAGTGACATCACAGGAGTGCCCTTGAGGGGGACTCTGGCGCCTGGGCTCCCTTCCTGTCTCTCTGCTTCCTGGCCACTGAGAGGCCAGCAGACCTCCTCTGTGATTGTGCTTCCCACAATGCTGGGGACAAGTGACCATGGATGGAAACCTCCGAAACTGCGACCAACTAAACCATTGCTCCTCCCAAGTTGGTACTTCAGGGGTTTCGTCACACCCATGGAAAGGCACAGGGAGAAAACCTGAAGCCCTGATGTTTTGAAGGATCCCCAGAGCACATCCCAACTGGATCCAGCACCTCGGCAGCAGCTGTAGAGAGTGGGACCTGGGTGACATTTGGAGAGACCAGCTCAGAGGGGCTTTCAGTTCTCTAATGAGGATGACCACAGGAGGGAGTCTCAAGTTCAGAGGAGAAAATCTGACTCATGTAGAGGAGTCATGCAGGCAAGATGTAAATAACACTGTCACATCAAGGGGTATTTTGCAATAGTAAGAGCTCTTCTTATCCAAGATCATGAGAGTCAGCAAATAAAAAGGATGGTATTATATGTGTCACTCTGCCTTTAAACCATCAGTGACATTATTGCTTCCAACTGAATATGTCATGCTTACTTGTCAGAAAAGAACTTGGTGAAGATATGATTCACATAACATAAAATTTGCCATTTAACGTCCATGGTTGATGACTTTTAGTGTAGTCACAGTTGATTATAGAATATTTTCATTAGCTCAAGATGGTACCTTGGACCCATGAACCATCATCTCCCCAAACCCTGTCATCCCTCATCCTAACCACTAATCTACTTTCTGTCATTATAGGTTTCTCTATTCTGGACATTTCATATGATTTGAACCATACAGTATCTTCCTTTCATGACTGGCTTATTTCACCTTGCACGATGTCCTCCAGGTTCATGAATCCTATAGTTCCTTTTCAAGGCTGAGTAATATTCCACTATGTTCACAGACCACCTTTTATTATTTATTCATCTGTTGACGATGAACACTTGGGTGGTTTCTGCTTTTCAACTGTAATTAATGCTGCCATTGAACATGGGTGTAAAAGAATTTGTTGGAGTCCTTGCTTTCAGTTTTCCTGGGTGTAGAACTGGAAGTGGAAATGCTGGGCCTGCTGATATGTTAAACCTTTTGATTGCCATGATGACACGGAAAGCAATGCATTTTTTCCTGTGATTTTAATTGTAAACAAATAAATAGAGCAATCCTTCAAATCTCTATTCATCCTTCTTTCCAGATTGACTGGTGTTCACATGTCGCTATGTAAATCTTTCTTCCGTCTACTCTTCTTTTTCATTCTTTTTTTTTAAAGTGAAAAAGAGGGATAGCGAGAGAGAGAGAGACTACGAATCAATTTTATTTAGTTATTTTTTTGTGTGTCTTTTGTTGTTCCGTCACTACATTGCACGTGGTGCTGGGGTTCGAACCTGCGTCCTCACTCATGCCAGGCAAGCGCCACAACCGCTGAGCCACCGTTCCAGTCCTCTTCTGTCTACCCTTGAACTCCCGATAAAAAGGAAAAGAAAAAAAAAAAGCAGAAGTTGTCTTTATGTGGAATAAAAAGCAAACCAGGAGGGAAAACTTTCTACCAAATTATTAAAATCTGATAGTTTATTTTCAAGCCCAGGAACACCTATGAATTTCCAAAGCTTTCCTGTTCCTAGATATCCACAGTGCAAAAAAAAAAAAATTATGGTTTATAAATGAAAACCACAAGAACCCTTCATGTAAATCTCGATATGAAGTCAGTCTTCCCTTGCCGTGCCCCTTGAATCATTTATTTAAGCGGGCGATAATAAAAGGTGTCAGCAATTCGGTTGTGAGCTCTGGAAGATTTCTGCGCACAGTGACCTTTAAGTGTCTGCGTGTTGACAGGTGAGTTGTTCCTAGGCCTCCTGTGAGATATGGCGAGGCCACGGGGTCAGGCATGCTAATGATAAAATTACCATTTACCTTTTACCTGGCAGGCCCACTGCTGACATTATGAATGTAGGTAACCTTTCACCCCAGCTCTCAGCTGCTCTTTGGGAGGAAGAGCTCGCGATGGCAGGAGACTGGTGGGGGACAATGGGACACAGTGCAGTTTTTCTCTGGGGGTCTCTTTTGGGGGTTGCTCTTTCTCTGACTCCATCTGGATAAAATATTATCATTGGAGTCTGGGGTCGGGGTGGGACTGGGAGTCTAGGGTTGCTTTTGTCTTCTCCGATGCCTGACATTTTGGAAGCATGGCAGCCGTTCCTGTTCTTTCTCCATAGCTGCAGGTATTAATGAGGGTTTTTGGTGGCCTGCTTTCATCTGTAACCACACTCCTTTTCCTGCTGCTTCCCGCAGAACAGCAATTCTAAGACATGGCTAAGGAATTAGGGGACCTGGTGGGAATGTATAGGAAGCATGCTTTAAGTTGGTGCAGAAGAAAAATAAAACCTAGGGCGCTGGTCATTGGAGAGGCAGAGGGCAGTGTGGCCAAGTGGGGCAAAGTTCATGAAACAAGGTATTAATGACAACTTCCTAGGCTAGCACTCAATGCCACGGAAGCTGAATCCCAATGCATTTATCAGTTAACCTTTAAGGTGTCAGGGGGTGATATGATTGTCCATCAGTGTCACTTTGCTAAATATCCAAAGACTGGTCTGGGCTAAAATTAAACTCAGAATGCTTTCGCTATGAAGTAATAAGATACTTTGCTGAATATTTACTTTCTGGTGGTGCTGAGAGTGGAGAACGTGAAGAGAAACTGAAGAGTGCCAGAAAAGAGAAAGAGAGAGAAGGGAGAGAGAGAAGAAAGGGAAGAGGAGGAGGAAGAGGAAGAGAGGTGTGGAGGAAAGGAGGGAGGCAGAGAGTGGGAAGAGGGGGAAAGGAAGTTGAGAGAGGGAGGGAGGAGAGGATGAAGGAAGGGAGGAAGTGAAGAAGGAAGAAAGGAAGAAAGTGTTTTAGTCAGTTTTGTGCCACTGTGACCAAAAGACCTGACAAGAATGCTATAGAATCCCAGCAGCTTGGGAGGCTGAGGCAGAAGGATCACAAGTTTGAGGCCAGCCTCAGCAAATTATACAGATCCTGAGCAACTTAGTGAGACCCTTTCTCAAAATAAAATATGAAACAGGCTGGAGATGTGGCTCAGGGGTTAAACAGTGCCCCTGGGTTCAATTCCTAGTACCAAACAAACAAAAATAGCAATAACACCAACAAAATGTAAAAGAGGAAAAAATTATTTTGGGGTGCACGGTTTCAAAAGTCTCGGTCCACAGACAGCCAACTCCATAGCTCTCAACTTGAGGTGACGCAGAGCAACGTGGCTGGAGGGCATGGGTGGGGGAAAATAGCTCAGGACATGGCAAAAAGGAAGCAGAGAACTCTGCTCTCCAGGGACAAAATGTATACCCTACAGGCAAACCCCAAGCCCTGCCTCCTCCAGCCACCCCTGCCTGTCCACTGTTCCCGCTGGGTCAAACCACACCAACGGATTCTCCTAATCTAATCATCTCATCTCAGAACATTTTTGTGCTGTCTCAACATGAGCTTTTGGGGGACACTTCATATCCAAACCATGAGAGGAGGAAAGGGAGGAAGAAAGACATGAGGGAAGGAAGGAGGAGAGGGAGGGAGGAAGGAAGGAAGGAAAACAGAGGAAAGGAATGGAGAGTCCTGTTTTCCACCCTTGGTCACTTTTAATCTGAATTCTGTGCAGAGAAGGACTTTGAGGTCACTGTCACCTAAGAAGGGAATTGGGAGCCAGAACCTGCAGGATGCACTAGGCTCTCCTGAACCTTAGCCCCTGCAGGAACCAGGACCTCAGTGATCCCTCGCTCTGCAAAGCTGTCTGGTTTCTTAGATCCTCTCTGTAAAGTTGTACACGGGACTTCCATGACATTGTCCTGGTACCTACAGGAACACTGTAAATAGCGATACTTAAAACCCCAGCAAGTACTGCCTAGTTGCTTAACATGTTCACTTAGCTTCAAATTTGGTACCTTGTGTTTGTCCTAGGGAGTAAATCTTCAACCCCAGGATCTCATTACGGATGTGTTCCAGTAAGGAGATATAATTTTTTTGACCACTTGCAGCATAGTCAAATGAAAGCTGGTGCTAATGAAATTATTCTCATGTAATTAGATATATTAAATAATGTCCCAGGTTGGTTCAGTGACATGGTTGGACTGCTAATTTTTATTCTTTCCAGGCACGGAGTGAATTCTCTCTGAAGATTTGTGCCACAAATAGCCCCAGAAGCTGGCCGATGTTGGAATCATGGCTGTACTAAAACCAGAGCTCACCATGGCATTTCTTTAAGAAAATAAAGCCTTCCCCTTCTTCCTCTGTAAGCTGGGACCCAAGGCCGAATGACAAGAGAAGCCTTTTCCTGGAACTGTGAGCTCAAATTCGAGGTGTTGCTAAGGTCCCTGCGGGGACCCCATTCAACCTGGATGCATTGGCAGAGTTGGCAGTTATCAGATCTTGTCCCCTTGTCTTGCTTTGTGTTGTGATCAGCCCCAACCCAGGAGCTCCCAAGAATCACAAGAATCCCATTTCTCCTGGACAAAGGACTCGGCCTTGTGTTCACTCATCAGTTATTCCTCCTCCTTCCCTGGGTCTGGAGCAAGGTGGAGCAGCATGCTGGTTCTGCTCAGATACTGGTCAGATTAGGCCACTCCTGGGTGTGTGTGGAGGGGGACATGTTTGAGCATATTTAGGAATAGCGGAAGGCAGGGAGCCAAGAATCCTTAACTGTGCTTTCAAATTACTCATTTTTTTTTTTGGCTTGGATAAAATAAAATAATGAAGTAATTTATAAGGATCCTTAATCTTGGCAAGTTTTGAAGCCATGGCTTTACCTTTATGATAATTCTAGGAAATGGTGTAGAGGAAGAGACCATCCTTCTCTTGTCTCTTCCATAGCTATTGCTCTGAGACCTCCGTTCTGTTTCCTGACTGCTGTGGGGTTGGGCATAGCTGTGCTGAGATGCTTGAAATCCTTCCCTACCAAGAGGCAAAAGAACCAACCTGGGTGGGTAGAGAGAGGTCATTGAAATTTGGCTGGGGGCGAGGGGTAGATAGAATATGAGAGGGAAAGAGAGACACGGAGATGGAGTCCATTTTATTTTATCTTTTCATCTGGATTTTGTTTTTCCTCCACTTAGTTGTGTGTGTGGTACTGGGGAATGGTCGAACCCAGGTCCTTGTGCATGCCAGCCAAGCGCTCTGAGCCACCTCTCCAGACACACAAGGTGGGTTTCTAAACACTTGAAGTTCGTGTCTATTTCAGAGAATCCTATATGATATGATGTGTGTGCGTGCGTGCGTGTGTGTGTAAGAGAGAGAGAAATGAGGGAGAGACACAGATTTTTTTACACTTTTTTTCTCAAGACTAGCAATATTGGGGCGTTCAAAATGCAGTCTTCCTCATGGGCACATCCTGCCAATTTAACTTGGGGCTCTCCAGGGCTAAGTGTAGTTACTCCCCCAGGCCACCAAGGGGCGCTATTTTGCAATAACCTGGACATTGGACTTTTTACACTGAATGGAGCAAACCCAAACAAAATTCCTGACTCTTATCAACCAACCAGGCCTGACCCTTCCATTCCAAGGGTAATGCATTTTGTAGACGGAGTGTGAAACTAAATAGGCAGTCCTCTTTAGGGATGTAGATATCTCTGCTTCAGAAAATGTTTATTGATTCTTTTATGTTCAGACCCAACATTAATCATGCAAAAAAGCAGAGACGTCCGTCCCTGAATCCCGGTGGCTGGAGACAGGGGAGCAGCTTTTCTTTTTACAGTAAGACTTATGTCAACACATTTCTGAAAATTAATCAATAGTCAAATAACTCAAGTGACAGATTGATCATTCTGGCAGAGCCTAAAGTCTGTAAGATGCCACACAATTAAAACAGAAGTAACTCATACAGCATTTTATTCGACATTACTCAAACTTCTACTGATCCCATCACATTTAATTTATCCTTTCCCATCAGTCCCTGTAGATAGGAAGATAAAAGTAACAGTAAAATGAAATTTAGCCATACATCTGAAATACAAACTTGAAGAGTGCCTACAAATTCTTTCATGTATAATTTTTATGATAGAAAATAAGGTTTACATTCCATATCAGTGAAAAAAGGACTGTATATAATATGCTGTATTTGATAGTCTTTCATGGATTTTAAAACACCTTTTTAACCATTGAATTATAACTGGACTTTCTTTTAGCTGTTTGTTCTTTGGAAAAAAATCTGTATGAAGTTTACAAGATTTTCCTCTTGTAAAATTATTTATCTGCTATTTACTTATTAGTGTAAATATCTATTATTGCTTTTCTTAGCTTTTTGCATGTTGAATGTTGCTCTGGAAGCTCAAACACTTTTAATAAAAAAAAAAGCTCAGGGGTAAATAGATCAGGGTTCAAGTTCCTATGTTGTATGACCTCTGTTGATTTCCTGGGCTCTGGAAATCTTCATTCAAGTGTGAAAAAGAATAAATGAGTCTGTTAGAATGGTTGGGAGGAAAAAATGGATTATATACTTGGCATGTAGTTGATATGGTACTCCTAGTGTCACGGTCATTAACGTTATTGCTATTCTTCCTGTGGGAAAGCTCTATTTTTCAACCTTTTTCTTCTAGAAATCTTTAGTACAGAAAAATGGGCATGGGCAAGGCTGAGAGTAGCAGAAAGGGAACCCCAGGGTCAGGCCCAGCTCTGAGGCATGTTCTGTGCTCCAAAATTACCTCAAGGATATCAAAACTCTACCCTAGAAATTCCTGAATCGGTAGGTATGAGTTGGGTGCTAGCATTTGCTGTTTGAACACATTCCTGGAGGTATTATTCTGCAGTATGTCTCTACTGTCTATCTATCTATGATCTATCTATCTATCTATCTATCTATATCTATCTATCTATCTATCATATATCTATCTATATCTATCATCCATTTATCAATCTATCTTCCATCATCCTTATATCATCTATTTATCTATATCTATCACCCATCTATCCTCTATCTATATCATCTATATCTATTATCCATCTATCTATCATCCATCTATCTATATTTATCTATTTATCATCTATCATCTCTATCTTGCTGTAAGGAATTGATTCATGTGATTATGGAGGCTACAAAGTCCCAAGAGCAGCAGTCAGCCAGCTAGAGATTAGCAAGAGTCATGACGCAGCTCTAGTCTATTTGGAGGCCTGAGAACTAGGAAAATGGATGTTTTAAGTTCCAGTGGTTCTGCAGCCAAACGTCTAGCTCCAGAATATGAGCTTGAAGATGGGTTGTCCCAGCTTGCAGACTAGGCAAGCAGAGAAAAAGAATATTTTCTTAGCTTTTTATTCTATCAGGCCTTCCATGGATTGGTTGAGGACCACCACATTGGCAAGGGAAATCTGCTTTACTGAGTCTACTGATTGAAATGCTAACCTCATCCAGAAACACCTTCACAGACACATCCAAATGTCTGGGCACCCCATGGCTCAGGCAAGTTGACACAAAAATATTAACCATTGAGAAAGATGATGCTGATGCTGTTGAGCTGGGGCAAGCACTTTGAGAGTCTCTCTCTCTCTCTCTCTTTCTCTTTCTCCACTCTTTTCTAGAGTTTCCCAGTGGGACTGAGCCTCAGCTTCCTCAGTGGTACCCGTTACTGACTTTCTTTCTTTCTCTCATTTATCGCGTCCTCTAACTCCCTACCTCTTTCCTTCGTTATTCCCTGGGATCATCTTCCAAATGAAGTACTTGTTCTCAAAGTCAACTTCCGGGGCAAAGCAACTCAAGATGTTTACCTGTAGCATGTTCATGTCTGAGACCAGCCTGTTCATGAGCATTATGTTTGAAAATATATGTGAATAAGAGGATGCTTACATGTCTTTGTGGACATGAAAATGGCCACTCCTGTGTTTTCAGTCTTAATATTATTTTCTAAAAAAAATGGAGAAAGAGGGAATCAATTTTATTGATTTTTTTCATCTAGTCTTTGTTTTGCTGATACTCAGTTGTATATGTGGTGCTGGGGTTCAAACACAGAACCTCATACATTCCAGACAAGTGCTCTACCAGTGAGCTGCCACTCCTCCCTCAGTCTAAACTTTTAATTTTAGATTAAAAGGATCAACTTCATGGCCATTAAAACTGATCAAAGTTATTGTGTATGGCAGTGCTGACCTTTGGTTCTCTCTACTCTCTGACTCTTCCTCTTCTTTCTATTCTTCTCTACTCCCAGTGCTCTCTGCTCCCTCTTTTGCATGGAGAAGCAACTGGATGCTATTTCACAGTAAAATATTATTGACTGATGTGTTTGGAAACATTTATTGAAAGCCTGCTATATTTCAGGTATCATAACCAGGCAAAGGGTATCTAAAGGGAATCTAAGGATGAACAATACTTTGGAGACAAGTTGAGTTTCCAAGGCTGTTTGTAATTGCAATCACTTTGGGAGCTTATAAAGTATATCTAACCTCAATGTCTATCAATGAATGAATGGACAAAGAAAATCTGGTATATACACACAGTGGAATACCATTCAGCCTTAAAAAGGGCATCCTGTTATTTGAGACCACATGGATGAACCTGGAGGACATAATGTTGAGTGAAATAAGCCAGGCACAGAAAGACAAAGACTACGTGGTATCATGTATGTGGAATCTAAAAAAGTTGAGCTCATAGAAGTAAAAATTTAGAATGGTAATTACCAACATCTGATGGTGGTGGGAATGTTGGTAAAAGGATATAAAATTTCAGCCAGGGCCTGAAGAGGTGGCTCAGTGATAGAGCACTTACCTGACATGTGCAAGGACACAAGTTTGATCTCTAGAGCCACGTGCACAGCTAGGTGAAGGAAGGATGAAGACCAGATGAAAAAGTGAAATGACATGCTTTTTCTCCCTCTCCTACAAAAAAATTCAGCCAGAAAGGAGGAATTAGCTTATGAGCTCTGTTGCATAACACACTAGTTAGTAGTTAATACATTGAACTCTTGAAAATTGTCAGTCAATTTCAAGTGTTCTTATCACAAAAAAATGACAAAATGTGAGATAATGCCTATGTTAATTAGCTTGATTTAGCCGTTTCACCATGTATACATATTTCAAATCATGTTTTACTTCAGAAATACGCATGATTTTTATTTGTCAATTAAAGTAGTTTTTCATTGTGTGCATGTATATAGAACACAAATCCCACTATTATGAACAATAAAAATGTACCAATAAAAATACTTTCTCAGACCATACAGTGGAAGAGTGCAGAGGGCGGGCTGAGAGGGTGGGGAAGTGGTTCTGATGTGCAGCTGGTCTATTGGCTGTAGAGAGCCAGAATGGCTTACCCAAATAAAGTCTTCTCTAATGAAGAAAATTCAGGCATGATGACAGGCCGAAGGGAGAGATGTTGGGGGCCTCAAAATACCCTTTTTAATATATTTAAAATGACAATATATAAAAATAGTATTATTATTCTTTATTTTTTAAAAGAGAGAGAGAGTGAGAGTGAGAGAGAGAGAAAGAGAGAATCAGCTTTATTTAGTTTTTCATCTGGTATTCATTGCTGTGACACTTAATTGTGTATGTGGTGCTGGGGTTTGAACCTGCATCCTCACTCATGCCAGGCAAGTGTGATACCACTGAGCCACCACTCCAGCCTCTCTTTCTCTCTCTCTTTTTTTTTGTATCATTATTCTTGATATCAGAGTTATCTTCAATGTGCTTGATGCTAAATATAAGGGATTATGATATTGGAAAAAGATGAGCAGTGAACTGTAGCTGATGTTAATAATCTGAGTAGTTTAGGGTGTTGGTTGAACCAAGTCAATTATAGTTCAAAAAGCATTTTAAGGCTGCCACCTGAGCACCATTTTCCAAGACTCTGGCCAAAGACAAAGAGAAAAACGCAGAAGGAAGACTGTGAAGGCCTTAAGGTGGTCACCAGAGGGCTGCTTCTGGCTCAGAGAAGCCAGTGGAGTATTAGAATCAGGCCTGAAGACTGATTTGATTGACATATTCCCTGTAAAATTTCCTGGAAGTACATGTTTTTGGCATGTGGAAATCAACAAAGAGCAACCCACCGAGCAGGGGTGATGGCAGTCAGTTCAGCGCTTGCTATTGCAGAACAGGGAGCCAACGTCCCTTGGCTTCTCACAGACTCAAAGGCACACAGAGGAGTGGGGAGATTATATAAGGACAAAAGGGAAGGCTGCAGGTGTGTGACGATGTGGACTGTTGGTGCAGGGAAGTTGGAGGTGGGTTAACTGGAAGCAGGGCCTGGGGTCCGAATGCAGCTCCTCAAAATTCACGTGATAGGATTAAGAGGTAAGGCGTGCAGGAGGTGATCAAATCATGATGGAGCCCTCACGGATGGGATTTGTGCCCTTATAGAAGAGGTTAACGGGACCTACTTGCCTTTCCACCCCTCCTCCATGTGCAAAGGGAGCAACAAGGCGCCATCTTTTTTTGTCCCCATATTTTTTTATTGCTGCATTATAGTTGTACAAAATGATGGGATTTGTTTCGTATTCATTTATGAACACAATATAGCAATATAATTTGGCCAATGTCCCTCCCCAGCACTTTCCCCCTCCCTCACCTCCTCCCATCCCTTGGTCCTTTTCCTCTATGGATCTCCCTTTGAATTTTTTTTTTTCAGTTTTCCAATTTTTATTGAGTGCATGGAATTATTTAGTACCTTAGAGGGCAAAATAGACTTTTTTGCCCCTTTCCCTCCCATCTTTCTTCCCCTCTCTCCTTCTTTCTTCTATCTGCTAGACTTCATTAGCTCATCTATTGACTTACGTGTGAACCTTCTTTATGTGACCTCATTCTTCCCTTTTCCGTTATTTTGCTCCAGCTTCTACATATGAGAGAAAACATTCAACCTTTGAGTTTCTAAGCTTCTCTCATTTCACTTAGCGTGATATTCTCCATTTCCATCCATCTTTGTAGTAGACAAAAAGCCTCCACCAGATGCATAATCAGCTGGTGCCTTAATCTTGTATCTCCAAGACCGAAGAACTGTGACAAACAAATGCTTATGCTTTTTAAATTTCCCCGCCTAAGGTATTTTGTTATAGTAGTGTGAGCTGAGGAAGACTTGACCATCCCATATAATTAGTTTAGAGCACATGCTTGGTTTTCTCTGGTTGTTCCTAATTTGGACGTGAAGACAAAAACTAAGGAACATTTTAGTTATTAATCAAGTCCTGGACATTCTGGCTGATAGTTATAGGAATTGTTGTTTGGTTTCCTACACTGATTGAAGGAAGTGATGGTGTGATTTCCTCCAAGTTTGGTTAGTAGACAGGCACTGGGCTGGCTAACCGCGTTGGCCATTACAGTTAATGGAGTTAGTTTCCTAGGCTGGACACTGTTGACTGTGGATCAGATTGTGTTTTAAATCCCCCCAACATAATTTCCTATAGCAAAAGCGCCTGGTGTAAGAGAGTTGGAGCAGGAGGAGGATTTGACTGTTACAGGTGAGTTCGTCGATCACCCAAACAATTTTCAGGTTGAAAACTTCTCTTCTTTGCTGTCTTTCAGAATCCACAACCAGGGCATCCAAATGATCAAGAGATGTGCAAAGTTCTAGATGGCTCAGGAAAAAAACTGGAAAGTAGAAGAAAATCCTCAGGACACCATGGGGTACCCTTTAAGTACTGAGCTGCTTAAAATATCATTCTGTTCATTGTAATTTGATGTGTGAAATTCCAGGGGAGGCATTTACAATTCAGATCCCATTCCTAAGGGATTCCCATTTAGGGCCTGTTCATATGATTTATTCTGAGCCTTTCTTGACTCATGGACGCTTGAGATTGTTAGGTAATATGCACATATGTGCTCAGAGATGGAGTGTTTATCATCATTTACTCAACGAATCGTTTGCCAGCCTTGACACGTCCTAGTGTCCCCAGTGCTTCAGTAGCACCCCTCCAGTCTCATCCCTCCTGTTCAAGTTCCCCTCTCCTTTCCCCTTCAGTCCCCCCAACTCCATCTCAAATTTAAAGTATTTCCCTCTTCAATAGTTGGATTTTATCTAGCAGCAAGTAAGGCTGGGGCAGTTGGACAGCAGCAGAAACATTATCCCAATTCCTGTAGCAACCATGCAACAGAATGGCAGTGGCCTTGCTGAGCTGAGAGAGGAGGCAGGAGCGCGGGGAGAGACCTTAGCCACCCGGGCTCCTCCAGGACTTCACTGGTGTGTGTGGCAGCTGGGGTAGATGGGGGTGTCCTTGGCCAAGGGAGAAAGGGGCTCTGCTCTCAGACTGGAAAGGTCTGAGGGCTTTCTCTGGGTCCTCTACTGAGAGAGCCCACAATTCCACTCTCCACACATAGAAAAGTGGCTTCTGGTCTGGGGAGGCTGCGTTTTCCTCATTGCTCCATCAAGGGGGTGTGATTCGCCTCCCTAATTATGTACCCCACTTTCAGCTCTTTCAGTTGTCCCTGCGTCTTTCTTGGTTTTCCCTCATCTCAGTTTCTCCTTCTCTGGCCGGAGCACATTTTTTTTTAATATGACCTGAAATAAAGCAGTTATAAAATGATGAAAGGAAAATGTGTTATCAAGAATGCAATAAAACCATTGTTAATATTTCTTCCCATTTTTTTCCTATATCCTAAAATTATGGTTGCAGTCGTGGTGAACATTGACTGTCATAGTTTCCTGCTTTAATTTTTTTTCTAAGCATTTTCTTCTCTTGCTAAGAATCTTTATAACCATGATTTTTACCTATTTATCTTTTGCTGCTGGATATTGAACCCAAATCTTTGATTTGAACTACATCCCCAGTACCAATATCACTGGAGCCTTTAGAGTCTTTAATGGCTTCATAATATCAACATATGTTTCCTACCATCTTCAATCCATTCTATCTAGAAGAGACACCAGAATTGAGATGGAATTAAATCCACTGAAAAATTCCCCTTGAGCAGGGCACAGTGGTTTTTCATGTGGCTTTCATTGCTTCAACACTTAGTTGTGAACATGGTGCTGGGGTTTAGACTTGCGTCCTAGCTCATGCCAGGCAAGCACCGTAACCACGGAGTCAGGACTCCAGCCCCTATTTATTTATTTTTGATTGGTGCTTTATAGGTTACATAAAGGTGGAATTCAAAGTGGTATATTTACATGCACATAGCATGATTTTGTCAAAATCGTTCCACCTTTCTTTCCCAGAAAGGGATTTTTTAAAAAGTGTATTTCCCTCTGTTTTGGCTCATTCTAGTTTCCAAGCGAATTCATCATGGTCCTGTGTCACTTGCCACTCCTCCCCTCACACCTAACTACAGCAAGACCAGCTGCTGTTCCCCTATCATTCCTTCCAGATCAGAAAACTGAGGGTCATGCTCACTTAGACTTTCAGTTCTCACATCCGACGTTCATGTTCCATTAATTCTACCATAGACGGGGGTCCATTGGTTCCCTTCTGCATTGCCCTACTGTGTGTGCTACCTCGCTCATGTGACTGTCATCTGTGACTGGGGTGCTGGGTCAGCTCAACAGCCTAGCAAATCCACGTGCTTCCCTCTCTTCCCACCGCAAGGAGCCGGGTCTCATGGTCACTCTCTTCCGATCACTTGCTTTGGAGTCATTGTCCTCATTTGCCCATCTGACCCTGCCGTGCACCTGCTTCTCTATCCAAGTCCAGGATCCTTGGCATGGCAGACACAGCTCGGCATAACCTGCTGCCTGCTTCCCTTCCCAGCTCCATCCTCACTCCCTGTCTACTAAATGGAAATATCAAATGGTGGGGTTCAGGAAGAGGTAGTTCTCAGCCCTCTCAGGGCTATTCTGACAACCAGTATCCATTGGTGCGCATTCAGGAAGGGCTATTCCAGTTCAGTAGGATGCTGTTGGAATTTCCACTTCTCTGTAACCAAGAATCAGGGAAGGATAATTGTAATGAGTTTCTGTTGAGGGGCACTGTGGGCTGGGATCAAGATGGGACCCTGCGAAGGTTAATTCTACATAAAAGGCTTTGTTTATAGCTAAACTGAAGGGTTTTAATGATTATCTCCCAAGCTTATTCTTTTCGCTTTGGTGCATTATAACCCACAAACTTATTCTGATGCACCACGCTTTATGCTCTTGCTATGAAAATAAGATGGTGAGATGTAAGAACAAAGGAAGACTTCACCAAGATAATAGCAGCACAGCAGAGATCAGAAACACAGATGCCCAAGATTTGGGGAATTGCGTATCTTGTACATTTTTATGTAATATGAATTTAGCCTTTGAACACATTTATGATTTCATCAATCTCTCCAAATGTTCAACCAACCTACCTTCCTTTTTCTTTCTTCTTTCCTTTCTATCATCTATTTATCCATCTTTCTTTCTTTTCTCTCTTTCTCTCTTTTTTTCCTTCTCCCCTCTTGTTTGAGATGGGGTCTTGTTATACTGCCCAGGCTAGTCTCAAACTCCTCAGCTCAAGTGATTCCTTTGCCTCAGCCTCCTGAATACCTGGAACTATAGACATGCATCAGTGTGTCCAACTTCCAAATAATTTATTGTTAACAATGCTGTAAATTTATATTGTGTAAAATTTAGCTGGACTATGTTTATATAAGGTACTGGAAGACAAAAATGGCCTCTCACGTTATGGTGTCTTTCTCCTTCTACCTTCCTTCCTTCCTTTCTCTCTTTTTCTCTCTCCTTCCTTCCTTTCTTCCTCCCTCCCTTCCTTTCATTCATTCATTCTTTCTTTTCCAGTAGTGGTATTGAAACCAGGGTGCTCTACCACTGAGTTCCATCCGTAGTCCTTTTGTTTTGAGACAAGTTCAAACTAAGTTGCTTAGGCTGACCTTGAACTTGCTACCCTCATGCTTCAGCCTCCCAAGTTGTTGGCATTACAGGTATGCACCATTGCACCTGGCCTGTTGTCATTTTAAAACATGATCTAGAATATGCTTATTCTACAATATTAAGGGAAATGTCAGGGTCCAAACTTGCTTTTGAAATAAAATCTCAGTTGTCTATAAAGTATGCATAAAAAGAATGCTTTAAAATATTGAGTCAGTATTGGTTTGCTGAAATAAAGTTCTCTTTTGAAATTTCTCCTTCTGATAGCTTCCAAAGTTCAGAATTAATGGATATTACTTTTGGAATCAGGGATTTTTTTTTGTTTAAGAAAGAGGGACAATGAAAGAGAGAGAGAGAAAAAAAAGAGAATCAACTTTATTTAGTTTTTAATGTGGCTATCATTGCTTTGATACTTTGTTGTGTATGTGGTGCTGGGGTTTCAACCTGCATATTTGTGTATGCTAGGCAAGTTTCATAACCACTCAGCCACTGCTCCAGCCCACAAGCTTACTTTTATGTCATTGGTAGGATTAAAATAGCAAGATGAATGAAAATGATACAAAAATAGGCAAAGGAGAGGGGCAGGAGTAGGAAGGAGAGAGGAAGAGGAGGAAAGAAAAAAAGAAAAGAAAAGAAAGGAAGGATGTGAGGTCAACAAAGAAAGAACTCATTTGGATAAAGTCTGAGGACACACTATTTTGACTCCATTTTCAAACCGGGACTTATGATTTTCGAGATAGCTTAGTACCTGATCAGAAGACCTTATAGAGATTGCTCTTGCACTGTTTCCTGGAATTCTTCACATGTGGAAACAATGGCTTCTTTTTGCCATCAGCACTGAAAACAGCAATGAGTTTCTGGACACCACTTTTAAGTCATTTGCATATTGATAAACGAGTCACTAGATGGCGAAACACCAGTGTTTTAGGAAAATATCTCCTTATGTCCCTTCTGCTTCTCTCTCACGTCTGGAGTCCCCTCAAATCAATCAAGGGGATATGAAGTTCCAACCCGAAGACGAGGATGTCCCTGTGTCCCCAAGGTGAGTCCAGTGCTGTCCTGGAGAGGGACCCCATTCATTGTCAGATTGGCAGATGGATTAGGCCATGAATATTCAGAGAACAGGACGAAGAGAACGACTCCCCGATCTATAATGACTGAATTACAATTTTAAAATGGAATGAGTCAGATAGTTATTATCAGTGTAATTATTCATAAATGTGCCTAATTATTCATAATTATTCAGAAGCATATTACTTCCCTGATTGCAGTAAGTGATCTCGGAGGCCAATTACAATTGGATTCTGGTCACAGTGACTGTTTCCCCTTCTGTCTTGGCGAATCCAGAACTTAGTCTCTGGTCTGACAGCCCTGGAAGCCCTTTGTGTCATCTGGCCCTTTAAATACACACAACAAAACGGTGGAGTTAAACCCAGCAGGTTTAAAGCCCCCATTGTCTTTTTCCCCCCCTTTGCAGTCCCTAGCTTCTCTTATTTGGGTTCAGGCTGTTCCTCCGAGGGCACATGCTGCTGCTGTTTAATTAGGACTCTCTTGTTGTCATTTCTGCATTTGATATCTTAATAGCATTGGAGCCACATGTAGGAAAGAAACTAGGCAAGCAGAATGGGTCATGCGTGCATGGAGAAGCCAGAAGCCCTGGCAGACTTGGCCGTCTTGAGGGGATGCAGTGGTTTGAGGTTTCCCGTCAATCTTGATGCTCTGGGGCGGGGGGTGCTGCCATGTTTAACTCATCCACCCAAAGCTGCAGCTCACTGCCTCTCACACACATGCTTCTGCGATCGTTTCACAATAGTGTGGCCTCAGACGTTTCTCTTTTGTCCAGAGCTGTGTCACCTGGCTGCAGGGTGACAACCTCTGGATGTAAGCTGTTTTTAATGCTGGCTCTTTGTGCGGAGGTTGTTGGAACACAGGCTTCAGCGATGGAGCCAGGGCTGGGTTTCTACTTTTCCTCCCCCTCTCCCTGGAAAACATTACAGCAATTACCATATTGTGGGGCGGCATTATCAAGTGCAAATTAGCATATAGATTAGTTCTGGGGGGCAGGGAGGAGAGGTGGGTTAAGATCTTGAAAATCGTGTATAGTTAGCTACACCGAGTGGTGTGCAGAGCTCTTGCAGTCTCTGGCTGACCCAGCCCTGTGTGTGCATCAACAGATCTGGTGGCCGTCAGCTGACGATTTCTAAGGGAACAAAGACAACTGACCTCTAATTGCAGCTGAGATAGCTTAGGAAGTGGGCTTGGGAACTGTCTTGGACATAGTGAGTAAGTGGAGTATGTAGAAGCATTTTTGAGAACGTTCCAAATCAGGATGATGGGCCACAGGATTCAGAGATGGAGGGCATTGTGGACTGGGTGGCTACAAGAGGACACCAACTTGACAGAATGGGGGCTACATGGGGTGATGGGATTATGAAGTGGAGAAACTACAGCAAATGTCCTGACTTATTTCCACCCTAGCCATCTTTTCAAATGGCCCTAACAATAACTTTCTTTAAAAATTATTGTCTAATAAATAAATGAGATCAATTATTTTTTATAAGCAATTCTTGGCTCACAGTAGGCACACAACCTTTGCTTAGTTTGACAAACTATTTAATTTGATATGACTTAATTGAATTAGATATGAAACCACTTAGGTAGGGGCAGCTTAGGGTCCAGTGTTAAGCATGCACCTTACTCTGTAGCAAGTATTGTCACTAAACTTAACAACTTGTATAATAAACCATGTTGAAAGGAATGCAATTGCTCTTTTGAAAAATCACACCTTAGAGGAAGGAGGAGAAGGAAAGGGGGAAATACTGGGGAATGATGTTGGCCAAATTATATTGTTATATTGTGTGCATGTACAAATATATATATAACAACAAATCCCACTATTGGGTAAAACTGCAATGCATCAATGCATATGTGGAAAAAACAAAGATACTAGGTATTTTCTGGAAAAAAATGTACACCCCAAACTCTTTTTGGGATTGCCTCCTAAGCTATGCTGTTTGGGAATAGGCTTTGATTGGAATGTTGGAGAAAATGTCCCAGCAACACCAAAATAAAGTGTGCACATGTATTTGGGTAAAGTGGGAAGACAGGTGAGCTGGGAGTTGCCCAGGGAAGATTTCTTTTCCTCCAGTGGGTCAAAAGGACAAAACCCAGAAGAATATGGCTCCAGAGCCTGATAGACCAACTTGGTTACAAAGCAGAAGAGGTCAACACAGCTTCCTTGATTGCTGGAGATTGTACTGGACGGTTCACGGTACTTAAAGTGGATTTTAAAACTTAATCTGGTCCCATGAATTTTTTATCAGTGGTTTGATCAAGGGACAGAGTGCTCAAGCAAACAAGGATGGGGTTGGGGCATGCGAGAGCCATGTGCAAATGTGTAACTTAGCACGACATCCTGAGTTCCAGTCCCAGAACTCTTCACCACCTGTGGAAAGAAGGCTGGATCCAGTGTGTGCCCCCTGAGCCCTGACAAGTCAATGGGGGATAAGTCTTCAGGATCTCTCTACCCAAATTCCCCACATGCACCAAGGTCTCCAGTATTGGAGAAAAGTGTCTGTCACATATTGTGTGCTCAATAAATAATAGTGAAAGAAGTATTTGTTGAAGCTGGGTATGGTGGCACATGCCTATAATCCAAGCATTGCAGGAAGCTGAGTCTAGATCACAAGATCTAGTCCAGCCTTTAGCAACGTGGTGAGACCCTGACTCAAAAATAAATAAATAAATAAAATAAAAATTAAAAATTAATAAAAATAAATAAAATAAAGGGCTGGGGCTGGGGATGTAGCTCAGTGGTAAAGAGTCCCTGAATTCAATCTCCAGTACCACAAAAAATTTATTGTAAAAACTTCCCTTTTATTTGGCTAGAACCCTCAGGGAACTGTAGCTTTTACTGATTGCACTGGATTTAATTATTATCTTCATTATTTCTAGCAGTTACTGATGGTATTCTAGTTCTTTCCTTTTTTTTTCTTCTTCATTTTGAGAAAATCTTACTTTCCAATTATATTTTAATCTGTAGAAGGAAAGAATTGAGGTGAGTTAAATTTAAAAAAGTTTATTTGAACAAAAAAAGAAGTTTCTAGAACTGGGTAGCAATCTGGACTGAAGCAGGCTCAGAATGCCCTGCCTCACCACACGGGCAGGCTGTATTTATAGCCAGATAAAGGAAGTGCCATACAAAAGCAACCTAGTTGGCTATGGCCCATGTTTGCCTTAGGTGGTCTTGGTGGGATGAAGCATTTTCCATATCTGGACCTGATCTGATAGTTGGCAGCTTGTGATTGGCTGAATTTGCCTGCTAGGATTGGTTGAGGTTGAAGCACCTGTTATGAGAATATAGTCTTAGTAATTTGCATTTCATTTACATATTAAGTTAGGCTGCCGTTCATTACATATGGAGTCAGCTTTAAGCCAAGTTTTATCACTCAAGTATGGAAACAGAAATGGACCAAACTTACAATTTAACCTAGGACAGGTGCCTTTTGTTCTCTTCTCTGCAGCATCCTGTGTCATGTTTTGTTCAATACTTATACGAGCTGATCATGACACTGGGAGCAACTCTGATCTGATACGATGGGCACTGCACCAGGAATCAGAACATGTTGACGTGGCTGTGCTCTGACAGGTGTCATAGGAGGGCTCAAACCATAATCTCTCTGAACCTCAGTTTGATTATATGTAAAACATGGATAAAAATTCACATCTTGCCTGTATAACAAGATCATCTAAATCAGATTTGTAAGCAGCACATAAATACCATATACTAAAGTATTCTGGCAACACCATTTTGAATGTGGCCATGATAAAACTGTATTCACATGATCATTTGCGTATGTGAGGTATTGCCATTGTGTAAGAAGGGCAGATCCTCAAAAACAGTAATGGGCTAGAGCTGAGCAGAAAATTGCTTTTTTATTTATCTGCACCTGGAATCAGGGCAGTGTGAAGCCAGTGTGGCTTTTCTTTTCCTCTGATATCATTTGCTGAGATTATTGGTAAGAACGGACAACCTTGAGAATAACAGGCAGGAAACAGATTTATGAACCAGTCCCCATTACCTTTTCCATTTGAACAAGAATTGTTGCTGGGGACCGAGAACGAGAAGGATCATGCTACCTGAAAGTAGACAAACAAAACTAACAAGCTAAGCAAATCCCATCCATTCCAGGTCTGTAGAGCATGAGATTCCTCAGTAGAGTTAGGACAAGCTCTGGGTAGAGAATTTGGGGGTATTGGTAACATGATTATTTTGCCACTGCGATGGGGACCTTATGATTGTAACTGCCTAGTTTGCTCAGTTACCCTCCAGGACCGATTGCCTAATGTCATTAAGGTAATCTGCTCCAGATTTTTTAATATATCTGTATCTCCCTCATCCCTCATCTTTTGCTAGTAGCTTCGCAATTTGTTACTGATCGACCATCAACACACAATTCGGGATTTTTTAATTCGCTTATATCATTTTTTATTTGCATATTTCAATGTGGCAACATTGCTAACAAATTGGTTTAGTATTTGATAACATGAGGAAGACAGACTGTCAGGGCTGGAGCAGTGGCTCAGTGGTTACAGTGCTTGGCTGGCATGTGTGAGGACGTGGGTTCAAACCCCAGCACCATGTATACAAAGGAATGTCAGAGCAATAAAGGCCACATGAAAAACTAAATAAAGTTGATTCTCTCTCTCTCAGTGTTCCTCTCTCTTTAAAACAAAAAGACTCATTTAATATATTCTGCTGGTGTCTTAGAAGTGGTTCAAGCACTACACAAAGGCATCAGGTAAGATTTCACCCATCCCAATTCAGTCTCCTGTCTTCGAGCTGTCCTCAGTTTGGAGTGTTCTTGTTATGTTTCTGAGCATCTTCACACTTCTATGCTAGTATCTGAAGACTTATGTTAGTGAGAGAGTATGGAGCCTTGATCCCATTTAATTCTCCCATTGAGCCTTACCTTAAAGCTAGCAGATATTTCTCATCCACTGGCCAAGATGTCAGTTAGTGAATGGAGAAAGCAGACTTTTAAGCTGCTCTTATTTCCAAGCTTAGGGGCTTATGCTCTAAGTACTTCTTCAGTTCTTCTGACATCTATTTCCTAGCAGCTGACATGGGTGATGTTAGCTGACCACAGAATAATGTTTTTTTTTTTTTTTAAACAGGTGGAAACATCGGGTGATGTAATATTAGGATTCATAAAAGGCAAGAAAAATTCATTTTGGTTTTTATAAACATTTTAACCTTTTAGTCCAATTAGAACTAATTTTTATGGTGGATTAGATTAATCCCTCAGCTGGGAAGAGAGCAGGAAGTTTTGCATGGTAATCAGTGGCATTATGGCTGAACTCAGCATTTGCGATACCACCCGCAGGTGAGATCATAACTCAGACCTTTAAGCAGAGAGTCAGCATGTAAATGAAGGACTGTGAGAGAGAAAAATACGTTTTGAAAAGTCAAAGCAGAGACATGAACATAAACCATAAGCATGCAAAGGAAAAGGGATTAGGATTGGAAAGCTATCAGAAAGCAGAATTGGAAGGGCTGAGGGGTGGCTTCCTGTCAGATGTCTGTGGTTCTTGGCTGGTGTTTGCTTGTCAGGAAGAGAGATGAGAGCAGCAGGCCAAGGGTTTTTAGTGCTGATGAAAACCATCCCTCCCCTAAATGAACTTTAGGCTTAACCTATTGCCTCACTTACTACAAATTTTAAGGATCCTCAAGTCGAGAGCAAATGAAGGGGACTCCCGGAGTGATTATCAGCTTATCTGTATAACTTGCAGCCAACACAACTGACTTTATTAAAATAATAATTTAATTATTTGTGTAATTATGCATTAAATAAATGAAGTTTAAAAGATCTAGCCTAAGGTCCATCAGTCGAGGGTTTGGGGAAGTAATCAGTCTTTGTCCCCTCTTCGTTTTATATAGATTACTGTATTTAACATTGAACATATTGTGACTTCCATTCTGACTTGATATCTTCACAGCAGATACCTCCCTACCGAGCACGAATGTTTGAGGTTATCTGAAAGATATGGAATCCTGATGAGTTAACCTGACCAGCTTTGAAGAGTTTTCTCTACTTCCTGAAAGTAGTAGCCCAGTGTCCCTTTTTTTTTGAGAGAAGGACAGTGAGAGAGAGAGAGAGAGAAATACAGAATCAATTTCATTTAGTTTTTCATGTGGCCTTTGTTGCTCCAACACTTCCTTGTGTACATGGTGCTGGGTTTCAAACTTGCATACTTACGCATGCCAGGCAAGCTCCAGTAACTGCTGAGCCACAGAGCCACCGCTCCAGCCCCAAGCCCAGTGTCCTTTAATACTGGATGCATTTGTATTTTTAGTCCTGGGGATTAACCCAGGGGCGCTTAACACTGACTCACATCCCCAGCCTGTATTTAATTTTATTTTGAGACAGAGTCTGGCTAAGTTGTTTGCTGAGACTGGCTTTCAACTTGCGATCCTCCTACCTCAACCTCCTGAGCTGCTGGGGTTACAGGCATGCCCCAACGTGCCTGGCACAAATCCTGGCTGCATTTCAAATTATCTGGGGAGCTTGATTCACCTATCTGTAGCAAGACCTGGGAATATGTGTTTTTCAAATGCTCCCCAGTAATTGCAGCTGTGGCTTAGAAACGGGGTGTTCAATGACTAGCAATTCCTGAGCAATATGACTGGTATGCATTGATATTTAAAGGAATATATCAATGGCCATTTTGTGATGCAGATAATCAATGTTCCCAAATTTCTAGCATCCTAAATTCCCATCTGACCCTAAGTATGTGTATAATATTACGGGATGTGTATGTGTCTGAATATTATAAACAAATGACACAAATCCATTGGCTTCATCATTTAAGAGAACTCCTTTAGTGCTCTGAGTAGGAGTCTGAGCCCAGCATTTGCAGTTTCCATTTACCCTGATCAATTGACCTATAATCTTGCAAAACTTATCACATGTTTATTTGACATTTAATAATAAAGTGAGAAACATCTAAAAATTCTATGACTTTCAAGAATCCTTATTTTCCCTGTACATTTTCAAACACACAGGGAAAATAGGACACTTATTCCTCATATATGTGCTAATTATCCAGCTTCATTAGCAATTGACCTTCTGTCCATTGGTATCTTATCTTTCCTTCAACCTGCACCTTCTCTTCCAGACAAACTGAACTTTCCTTTCACTTTCTTTAAAAAAAAAATTCTTAATAATTATTTCGTATTACATTGCTGACAACCCTCACTCACCCCTCCACTGAAGAGGCAGGTTGTAATTCTGTCTCTGGTTTGCAAGGTTTCCTGCTAAACCTAAACCCTTAAGCTATGTTCTTGCAGACTGGGACATTAGCAAGATCTCTCGATTGAATTACAGAATTGCATTCCACCAAGGATTCCGTTTTGTAGAGTACTTAACATTGAACTACATGAGGAGGCACAAGAGTAATGGGTCTTTTCAGTAATATCATCTTTTTTCCCCCTTCCGTAAATCACAGGCAATATTACAAGGCTTTAGTTATGTGGTATGAATGGAGTTAAAAGTATACAGGAACGGGCAGGAGCCCCCAAATTAAAGCATTTCTGTCACCTCCAGAAGGTTTATTCTTTCGCTTGTCGTTGTTAATATGAATAATTGAATAATCTGAGAGCTTTTCTGTGATTTGAAACTTCTGGGTGGTGTTGATCCGATGGTTTCCACTCCCCTAAAAGCTGAAATAGGAGAAATTACCTGACTTTTTCTGCCTCCTGCCTGTGACCTATTTTGGGGCACTCTGATGCAATTCCCATTCAGCTGGGTGTTTTGCCCCCAAGCCTTGAGGATTAGAATTTATAGGTCACTGCTGGCTCTGGGACAGTCTGTACTCTCCTGGGCTTGTCTCTGACAATTCGATGAAGAGCTCTTCCATGCTCAGTGCCACGGCTTGGACCTGGACTGTTCCCCAAGGCCCATGTGTTCAGGCCTTGGTCTCCAGCCTCAGCCATTGTTGGAAGCTGGTGGAACCTTAAGGAGGTGGAGCCTACTGGGAGGAAGTTAGGCTCGGAGGCGTGCCCTTGAGGGGGTATTGGGTCCTTGATCCCTCTTCTATCTCTTTGCTTCCAGGCTGCCATGAGGTGACAGCTCTGTCATGTGCTCCTGCTGTAATGCACTGTGTTTCCACAGGTCCAAAGACAAGGGGTCAAATGACCATGGACTGAAGCCTCTAAAATCATGAGTCAAAATAAACCCTTCCTTCTTTTAAGTTGATTCTCTCAGGTGTTTTGTCATAGTAATGGAAAGTTGACTAGCACACTCAGAAGGGTTCAGGGGCAACACACCTGAAGCTGGGCTAACTTGTCCCTGCCTGGGAGCTCTAACCAGGAGAACGAATGTGTTTACTTCTTCTTCCTCCTCCTCCTCCTCTTCTTCTTCTTTTAAAGAAAGAGAGGGACAGTGTGGAGAGAGAGAGAAAGAGAGAATCAATTTTTAATTTAGTTCTTCATGTGGCTTTCATTGCTACAATACTTCATTGTGTACATGGTGCTGGGGTTTGAACTCACTTCCACGTGAATTCCAAGCAAGTGCCATAACCACTGAGCCACCACTCCAGCACCCCCCCCTTTTTTTTTTTAGAGAGAGAGAGGGACAGAGAGAGAGTGTGTGTGAGAGAGAGGGAAAGAGAGAGAAAGAATCAATTTTTTTAAAGAAAGAGAGAGGGACAGTGAGAGAGAGAGAAAGAATCAATTTTATTTAGTTTTCACGGACTTTCATTGCTCTGACACTTCACTGTGTACATGGTGCTGGGATTTGAATATGTACCCTCATACGTGCCAGGCAATCGCTGTAAGTGCTGAGCCACTGCTCCAGCCCTGAATGTTTACTTCTAACGCAGATTTTTACCTTCATTGTTTCCCCAAAGTGAGTCTCAACCTGCTGCATCTTCCATTACTTCAGAGAGATCGTGAAATTTCTGAAAAAAGACTGAAAATAAAATTTAATTTCATTAAAAAAATTGTGTTTTATGGAAATGAAGAAGCAGAAAGAGGAATTAGAGGAAAAGGGGGAAAGGAGAAAGTTGTAAACATTTGGGAACCAAAATTCTACCAACCTTGTTTAGGAGTAATGAAACTGTTCTATGTCCTGACTATATGTGGTTACACAGATCTATATGTGTACTAAAATTTATAGACCTGCACACCAAAAGATAAAAATGGACTTTATTGTTGGATAGTGATAATAAAAACATAAATTACTAATCAGGAGAAAAATAAAATCCCCAAGCTTGTTCAAGTTTGGAAGTTACCAAGTGGAAACAGTACCTTGGGATTATTAATTATGTCAAAAGTTGCTTCAAAAAATTTGTTTGAGAATCACACGCAATTTATGGCATGGATTAATTAAGACACTTCTGGTTGCAGGTGACAAAAATCCAAATCAAACTTTCATAAGGGGGAGCAGGAAGGAGAAAGTCTGGATACATGCAAAGCAAATTTTCAGGGTTACACAAACTTAACACCAGGTTCTCAAGACACCATGTGGTCTCCAGTTCTTTCCTTCTCAAGCTCAGCTGTCATCTGCATTGGCTTTGTTCTTGGGCAGGGTTCTCCTTGGGATGGCAGGATGGTCCCCAGCAGCACAGGGGCTTACATTCTGCAGATTAGGGCATCCCAGCCTGTGTGAAACCCTAGGTTCCATCTTCAGCACCAAGGTTGCACCATAAATGGTTGAGTCAGAGTTCAGGTGCCAGGAGGCAAGTTCCAAAGACATACTCGTCACTACCGTGTGACAAGACTACTTCTCATTAGTAAGAAAATCTGAAGGTCTGGATTCCTTCCTGTCAATGTATGACCTTGAGTTAGTCACTTCATGTCTTTTGGTTTTGCACGATTTCTCATTTCTCTGCATGATCTGGCCAAGCTGGACCAGGTGGCAATCAACAGTCATACTTTACTGTGATGCAGGGTGGGACCCAGATTAGTTGGAATTCTCAAAAATTTTTTTTATACTATATTTTGTCTCAAAAAAATTTAAAGTATATTTTATTATTATGTATTTATAAATGATATGTAAGTGACAGGAAATTTTAAAAAATCACCGGAAATAATAATAGATCACGTGTGCATTTTTTTAAAAAAAAATCTTATAGGCTTTGGTCAACTTCTTCACCTGCTTTCCTTCCCGAACAAAGGCCAGTGTGGTTCAGAGCTCCGGGGAGAGGAGAGGGCCCTTGCTAACTGCAGTGAAGGCTGAAAGCCCCTGCATTCACTCCACTCCAGGACTGCAGAATCAGCCCTCGGGACTCAAATTCACTTGCAAGTTTGAGAGTGAGTGGTTGCTGAACAGTCTGCTGCTGAGGTCTCAGGTAAACCCTTGCTCCTCTGAGGGTGGCTACCTGCACACACAGCTCGACTGCTCCTGAACTTGTGAGTGTATTTCTGTACACTTTCAGAATCCTTTCTAGCAAAACAAGACCAGTATTAGAGCTGCCCAAGGAAGCGTCTCTCAACTCCATTTTAAATACCATGTGCAATATTTCACGATTGTTTTCTCCTCCATCCCAACACTTCGTCTCCTCTTAAATTTAAGTTTTATGTTGTTTCCTAGCCAGTTGAGCAAGTAGCATCAGTACAACCTTGGATTTAACTAGAATTGCTAGAGGGATCAGAGTTACCAAAGGTAGGTTCCTGTGGCAGGAAGACTTCTTGTCTTGTCAGTGCTTGGTGGGGACAGAACCATTTAGTACAGAGCTGCTGTGTCCTTACACACTGCGTTGGATGATCCTGGTTCTGGGGGTGGGTGGAGCAGATCTGCCAGGAATGTTTGTCCTGGGCTTGCTTTCTCACTGTGATGTCCAAGTGGAATTTCTGTACGGAACCCAAATGTTGATGCAGAGAAGATGCTGTAGTTTGTTGTCACTGGAAGAAACCCTGGTACAAGAGCTACAGGACCAGCTGGTGTTTCCCTGTGGGTGACATGACAGATCCAGGCATCTTTCACTTTATGCAGAAAAGAAGATCTCAGTGACAACGTGAGTTTGCATCAACCGTGAGATTGCTTCCATTATACATTTTTCTTTTTAATTAATATTTCATGACCAGTTAACTAGCAGTCTGTTGTCCTTCCAATAAAGGAAAAGGTATTATAAGCAATAAAATTTATTTATTGCCCTCATTTTAAAGTCTTAATTAAGAACCCATCCCTCATGAAAGTCTTTTAAAAAAACACCATGAGAAGCTGGAGCGATGGCTCGGAGGTTCTGACCTCCGATGGCTCGGAGGACGTGGGTTCAAACCCCAGCACCACCTACACAACAAAGTGTCGGAGTAATGAAAGCCACATGAAAAATTAAATACAATTGATTCTTTCTTTCTCTCTCTCTCACTGTCCCTCTCTCTTAAAAAAAATAAAAAGGAAGTACAAAGAAAAGAAGCAGCCCAGGTTTGTCAAAAAGCAAAGGAACACCCTCTTACGGTTAGTCCATTAAATACAGCTCTTAGATGCATTTGTAAATCCATGTGGTAATTATTGTATTATGGAAGTGATAAAATTTTAAGTCAGCAAGAGAAAATATGGAAGCCATTTACTCTGCGGAGTTTGTGTATACAGAGGATGTATGGATAGACTCATTCTCATATTTGAGGAATTCAGAAGGTTTTGCTTTTGTGACCTCAGTGTAAGAGATGCAATGCCACACAAACATAAAGCAATAATTTGGCTTTTCATCCCTTAAATATAGAACACATTTGGAGAAAAGGGCTTTAGTGCTCCCAGGACCGCGCGGTCATTCATTGCGTAACGATGGGGGTGTGTCTTGAGAACTGAATCATTAGGGAATTTTGTCATTGTGTGAACATCAGAGAGACAGCTACAACATCACCAGGCCTTATCATTTTATGGGACCTCTGTGGTGTATGCGGTTCATCAGTGACTAGAAAGTTTCGTGATTATGTGACCACATGTGTATCTGGAGCTGTGGCTCTTGTCACACGCTTAAGTTGTGGGTTCAAGGAGTTGCAGTCTGTTAAGCAGATCTGTAGAATTGAAGATTCCCTTTAAGACTGCTGGAGAAAGAGCTCAAGAGGGTAGGTGGATTTCAATTAGTTAGAGTGAGCCCACAGGTTCCAAAGCAGGGGTTATGTTCAAAGCTCTCTGTGTGGCTTTAACTCTTAGTTCTAGGCATCTGGGAGAAGATCAGAAGCCATTTACAGACTGTCGCCTTTGCTAGGCCTGGTTGTGATATTAGGATCTTTTCCTAGCTTCTCTTTGCCAATTGCGTTGAAATACTTTATTCTGCTTCATGATATTACACTCAAATGTAAAAGCAAGATTATCCTGTTTAAAAAGTGAAACAGAGTCTTAGAAATGTTCTACTTGATTTAGTTTTTCCTGCGGAGGAAAGGAAGGTGTGAAGAGTTGCATTCTCTCAAGGTGGCACTGCTAAGTAGTGACAAAACTGGGACCGGGATTCACCTCATTCTGCCTTGTGATTTTAGAGCTCCTTTATACATTCCCATTTGTGCAGCTCACTTAATCAATGGACATTAAAAGTTCTGCGTGAAGTGCCAGTTAACCTGCCGATTGCGAGTGCTTAGTCAACTGGGGTAGATCCAAAATGTGTTTGATGTAGCCCAGTAAACAAAAAGGGCACTTTTTTCAGTAAATTGAAGCTAAAGACATATTTGCTTTTAGGCAGAAGAACTATTTCTAAGGCAATGAGACAATCCCTGAATCTAAAGTATAAATGGAGAATTCTGTTAAAATATTTTAAAAATTGAATTGATTTTCATTATTTTGCAAATAAAGTCACTTAATAAATAATAGAAAAGGCTACCAAAAACTTGCACACTGTTCAGAATTTTTAGTAAATTGCATGCAAATTTTCCTTGATTCTATCATAGTCACTGTTAAAATTATTTATAAACTTATAGCAATGTCTTGCGAATGTGAAATCCAAGTGTAGGATATTCCAGTAATTATTGCTTAAGTATTCTGAAAGATAAAACTATTTCTTCACAGGTTTCTCCTTCCATGTAGAGAGTAATCCCTGAGCTGATTTTTATTGATATTTCTGTTCATTAGTATGTTTTGTGGGTTAAAGGCTTAATGACAAGGCAAAGCAAAATAGTAATATAAACTATAGTGATAAAGATACTAAAGCTGAGGAAGATCCACTTGCAGATTCATATTTTTATGGTGCTAAATTGCATTGGTGAGTATTCTACATAAGCAACAAGCTATAACCCAAACCCAGCATCTTCCGATGGCACTTCCTTTTTCTGAAATTCCGTGGAGGGAAATACAGCAGTGTTCCCCCTGGTGGTCATAAGTGATGAGGGTTTTAATAAAATTTAAAGCATCCCACCATTTCTTGAACTACCAAGTCTTTCCTCCTTGAACATATTTGTTTTTCTTATTCTTAAGAATGCTCAGGAAGTACCATTATTCTAATAAAAATAGAAAATAATTTAAAAATTAAAATAACACCCTCCTCCAATGCACCCACTTGGACCTTGTGTATCCATGGACATTTGAGTTATACCAATGTCATTTAATTATATTTGTATACCACTAAGAATTATGCATAAAAATCATGTGCTCTCCTCCACAGAATTGTGAGGGACTGTTTATTAAAGAGATACAAGAAATGATAGAAACTCTGTGGACTAATGGTTCGTTTGTCAAACACACTGATTTCTCTAACTTAATATTTACTCAAATGCTCTACTTATACAATATGCGCCTTATCTATTGGTAGAGCACATCGACAGGAACTATAAAATATTACTTTTGACAGCTAATCTTGCCTTTCTCAGGTCTAGATAAGAGTTTATATTCTAGATTATGATATGACCATTGTATGTGGATATCTGATCCATCATACAACTCTAGCCCAAGAACCTAATTTCATACTGTCGATGAACCAGGTATAGAATTTTAAAGATTTCCATTCTAGTTTGTTTTGTTTCATTGGGGAAGGGGTATTGTAATGGGTATCACTGAAGAAAAACTCCAGAAATGGTCATTTCCTTACTATCATAGACTTGGGAATATCTTCTGGGTGTATCTTTTTATTAAAGTCACTCCCCTCAAACCCTTGTTAAGTTGCGCAAGTCACTAAGTCGAAAATCCATCAGTTCTACCTAGCCGACTGTGCTCCCTCACTCAGTAACACAGTAGGGTTGGTTAGTTCCCCTCATGATCTCAGGGCTGACTGGGGGCTGTGGCTCTCTGCTGCTGCTCAGCCCCACAACAGATGATCTGACCACCTGTCCCTAGCTCAGCAAAAGACACAAATTCAAAATTTCAAGTATGGCTTCTACTGAACACGTATCACTTCTGTGCTGATGTAAAGCTGAGAAATGCAAGTGGAATCATTGTGATTTGGGAGCTGAGTATTTCCTGTGTGTACCTGTTATGAGCTACTGTTCTTCAAAATGTGTTCCAAGCCATATGTAGTTCTCATTGATATTTTTTATGCACTAAATAGTGCCCCCAATTCATATGTTGAGTTGCTAGCCCCCAATATTTCAGAATGTGACCTTGTTTGGAGAAGACTAGGACATTGCACACACACTTAGTTATGATGAGGTCATTAGGGTGGGTCCTAATCCAATATGATTGCTGTCCTTATTTATTAGAAGGTGGAAAATTGGACACAGAGAAAATGTCCTCTGAACATGTAGGCAGTCCGCTGGCAAACCATCTGGAGTTGGGAGACGCATGGAACAAACTTTGCTGACACCTTGAACTTGAACTTCTGTGGTCCAGAACTGTGAGACAACGTAATTCTTTCGTTTAAGCCACCTGGTTTGTGGTACATTGTGACTGCAGCCTTTGGGATTCATGCAATGCCATAAATTCAGCAATTCTCAATACTTGTTTTTATCATCTTCATAGAACTTGAGTGAAGGTTGTCAGAAAATGAACAGGTGCTTGTTTTGAACTTGAATTTCAGATAAAACACACATACTTTTAGAATTATTATGTTTCAAATATTGCATGGCATATACCAAAACTGAACAGTTGTGCATTGTTTCTTTGGAATTCAAATTTAACTGGATGGCATGAATTTTTATTTTCTAAATCAGAAATTTGGAATCATAACAAAGTGTGGGAAAACTGGGTGCTTCAACAACAGACATTTGTCTTACAGATCTGGAAGTCTGAGGTTAAGTTCTCAGCAAGGTTGATATCTTATTGTAGTCTTTTTTTTTTTTTTAAAGAGAGAAGGACAGTGAGAGAGAGAGAGACAGAATCAATTTTTTTTTCTGAGTTTTTCACACGGCTTTCATTGCTCTGACACTTAGTTCTGTACATGGGTGCTGGGGTTTGAACCTGTGTACTCGCGCACGCTGGGCAAGCGCCATCCCGAGCCACCGCTCAGGCCCCTCTTATTGTAGTCTTGATCATTCATCTGGATTCTGTGTTCTTCCTGGAGTCTACTGGAATTGGCAAAAGCAGAGAAGTGGAAATACTTCTACCCTTCTGTGTCAGTGAAGTTTATTTCTGACTGTATTTGCTATCTGTTAAGCTAGTTCTGCCACTAACTAGTTAGAAGACATCGAGCAAATGATCTGACATATCTGGGCCTCAGTTTTTTTCATTTGTTAAATGAAAGAGCAGAAATATATGCTTTCAAAGGTCCCTTCCAGCTCTTTATGCCCATCATCCAAGGAAATGTTTCTTAAAGGAGCATTGAAAAAAGCCTAGCTTATCGAAGCATTAGAAAGCACTTAGCTATTTTTTATGGGTTGGATCAAAAATGTAAGTAGTCACTTCTCAGAAAGCTTTATTACCTCCACTTCTTAGCAAAAGCTGAAGTTTAATGTCATTATGGTACCCCTTAATGAGGATTCCCTAATTTAGGAGGGCATTCATGATGATGATCACTTAGATCACTGATTTGAGAAATGGTTCAAGCCTTAATGGGTGCCGAGAATGAAGGCTGAGTGATTACTCCTTTACTGGGCTGGTGGTATTGACATTTGTTCTGCTAATTGTACTTAATTTAGTGTGAAGGCTTTTTTTTTTTTTCCCCAGAGACTCCTGAGTGATGGTGCTACTGGGCAAAGCGTTGAACTTAGGGAATTTAAGAGTTGAATACCACGTGAGATTGCATACTGAAGGTATTTTTAGGTAGCTTATCAGAGGTAATACACTGGAGTGCACCCGGTAGTTTTGCATCTTCCCTCCACACTGCTTCTTAGACTTGTAAATGATTTTATCTCTCTATACGTGAAAACCAAGAAGCTGGCAGCAGTGCCAGTAATTCTGAAAAGCAAGACCAGATTGCTATTTCTCTGGATGGTTCTAGTTTCCTTTTGAGAATATGTCATACTGAGAATCAGTGGGAAGTTGGGATGGTGGAAATATGAGGGTCAAGAACTGAGGGGAAAAGAAGGAAAATAATCCCTATAAGAAAGCAGAGAGTCCCCTTGGTGTGACAGAGAGCTTGGTAGAGTGTCTTGTGCCCCCTGGAGCTTCCACATGGGCCTGAAAATGAGGACCAACCTTGGCCTGTAGTTACTTAATTTTTGTTTTCAGAACGTAGATCAAAGCCAGGGCTTCATGCTTGGGTCTCTTTTGTGAGAGCATCATGGGGAGGCTGGTGGCGTGACTCAGAGTTAAAGATCTTCTTCCAAAAACCAGAATCATGTCCTGATTCACTCACAAACCCAATAAATTCTAATTCTTGCCATATTTAGGATTTATGCTTATATCATAAATCTAGTTGTCTCATCTGTGATTTTATAATCATCTCCAAAATAAAAAGTTTTGGGAGCCTTTCTTAGTTACCTACCTAACATCAATTTCCCTCTTCTTTCTTGCTACTGGAACACTGATTCTGTTTGCACTGGCAATGTGTCCAGTTTCAGGGGATGGATTATGATGGGCTCGAGTATTGTAATCATTCTGCTTTCCAATTTGCAAGTTTCTTTTGCATCTATGTAAAGGAATTAGGCCATGTGTCCTAATTTTGTCCAATAAGACAAAGAGAAGTCTATAGTAGGGTCTCCTGGTGAAAGAAGATAACACCTGTGATGGTTAATTTTATGTGGCTACTTGATTAGACCATGGTGCACTTATATTAAACATTTCTGGGTGTGTCCACGAGGGTGTTTCTGAATGAGGTTAGCATTTGAAATGGTGAACTCATTTAAATTGATTGTCTCCCCCATGTGGATGGGCATCATCTAATTTGTTGAGGGTCTGGTTAGAACAAAAGATGGTGGAAGGTAGAACTTGACCCTTTTCTCCTTCCTCATGGCTTGGGCTTGGACAGCTCATCTCATCTTTTGCCATGAGACTAAGGTTAATAACATTGGCTCCCCTAATTCCTGGGTCTTTGGACTCCTTCATGGGATGGCATCTTGTAGACAGCAGGCAGCTCATGGGACTTCTAAGCATCTGTTATCATGTGAGCCAGTTCCTCAAAATAAATTTCAATGTGTGTGTGTCTCGTGTGTGTGTGTGCGTGCATGTGCACGCAGTGTGTATCTCCATATACATATACCTCTATGCATCTCTTGGCTGTTTTTCTATAAATCCCTGACTAGTACACCACCCTTTCCTATTCTGCCTTTCCCTACATCGTCCGACCTCCACCTGGAAGATCATGTCTGAAACTGCATGAGATTACAAGTCAGGAGGATGACAAGGAAGAAAGATGGAAGTCTTAATCCTCTTTCTTTTCATTGACCCACAAATTATTGTGGAATATTCAACCTCTGAATAGGACATCATATCAAGTCTTACTCAATGTTTGACTTAGATCTGCAGCATAAAGGGGACTATGAATTCTTGCCCAGGGAATCCCATTATTGAAGTAGAAAGGGATTGCCTTACATACAGAGAGAGAAAAAGACATTGCTAGGGAAACACATCACCTGTAGAAAACAAACCAACACTATCTAGTGTGGCCTTGATTGGCAGTGATTCTCAATCAGAGTCAAGCCCTCTGTGCCCTGAGGGCTTTATTTTCTACCCATCACAGAAGAGTACATAAAGAATCAAGTACAATAAAATCTATTAAATAAAATAAAATTAAAATAATGGGTCTGATTATACATAGACATTCCATTCATGTTAATAATCACTTGCTCAAGTAAGACCTCAACCACCTTCAGTTCACTAAGAAAAGCTAAGCCACAAATCAGTGGTTGGTTTCATGATTTAAGTTGTACTTTTTCTCCAAAAATGCTATGAGGATTGAGAAACAATTAATTTAACTGGACGTAGGAAAGTCATCCAGATCTGAAAGCCAGGTGTCTCTGGCTCTTCTACTAAGATTGATTGCCCTGGATGTCAGCCAGCCCAGGCTGAGCATTCCTGAGTAATTAGGATTCACTTCATTGGCAGGCGAGTTTTGACCTCACCATACAAAGCTGTCTAAAGCATCTGAGCGGAGAATCCAGCCTTCCCCAGCATACTTTTGCAGCAACATCCTGGCAGATACTTTATGATATGTTGCCACGACATAAAGCTTACATGAACTGTGTTACACTGCCCTGAGCCTCAGGGTACTGGGGAAAATGGTAAGCGTTCGAAGTTTAAGCTAAATAATATGCTTTTAATGAGATCTGGCACATTGCAGATCAAAAGCATCACCAAAAGGTAAAAAGTTCAAAAAAGCCCTTTACATGCACTGTGAGTTTGACCAAAGCAGTTTTCATGATCTTTCTGATAGAATTTTAAAAGCGTTTGCAAGTTGCTGATCCTAAATGTTACACTTCAGCAGGTTTCCCCTTGCCTTTCATCACACAGAAACAGGACGGTGGACGTGTTAGTGGGAAATAACGATGCCTTGCGATCCGTGGTGCTGAACGCATTGGGGTCTGAAAGCACTTGGGGCTGTTGTCCAGGTGGAGGGGAATCTGACAGGCGGTTGTCCCTTCAAGACTTAGCAGAATGTAAACTCTGCTTTGCTCAGCATATTGAATTCATGAGACTTGCCCAGAAATCTTAGAATTAAGGAGAGGGACAGAAAAAGAAGTCAACATAGCTGAGCACCCATTTACACAATGGGGACTTTTTACACAATGGGGACTTTTTTCATTTCACCTTCTGGATATCCCTATGAGGCAGCTAGCGTGGCTAATCTGTTCTTTTCTCATCTTGATTTTAACCATAAATTTGCCATTTGTCCTGATCATGCTCACACGGAAGTTACTTTTCTAAATGTCAGCCTTCACCTTTCGGCTCTGGGAGGTGAAAGCAAACACTACCCAATACTTGGACCTGCTATCGGGTCCTAAATCCTCCTAATTACATCATCTCCTTTCATCTTGTAAAAACTAAGACTTCAGCATTATTCAGTGCATATTCTAGATGAAGAAATTGTCCGAGAGAAAGGATAACTTGCCTAAAACCAGCCAGCTGGTAAGTGGCAAAGCTGAAATCTGAACTCAGGTCTGAGTCTGAAGCCCGCATGTCCCTATTAGGCTCTGTTGCTCCTGATCTTTGCGCTGCTTATGATGAAGAGCGCTGCTTTGCTTGTGCAACTGAATGTCTGCCTGGGGAGTGATCCTTCCAGCTCTGATCAACACTCTCTGCAGCACCATTTCAGCCCACTCCCTGTCACACAAAGTGTGGTTCACATTGCCTGGGAACATGGTAAAATAAATAAGATTGCACGCATGCACAATTTTGTCAAAATGAACCCAACTATTATGCATAACTGTAATGCTCTAATAAAAAAACTAAACTATTTAGTAGATCTATATTTAATGTAACTGAAATAAACAAATGACAACTTTAAAATATATATAAAAAGTATTGAGCATCAAGGAAAAAAAAGGCACATTCTTGGATATTTTTTTTTTCTTTTGCCCAGACTTGCTCAACTGGGGGGAGACCCAGCATGCTTTCTATTTATGAAGTTTTTCAGGTGTCTTTTATGCATCCTTGAATTTAGAAAGCAATAATGTCCCTGTATCCAGGCATGAATCATTCACTTTCTCCTTCAAAAAGTTTCCAGTGACTTTTAAAAACATACTGGGCATCATGCCCCCTTGGATATCATGCATGTACTACTTAGTGAGTCCTGAACCCTCTGCAAGCTTCTGTTCAGGCACCTGCCGAATTTTACTGGAGAGGTCTGCTTAAACGGCCATTATTCCCATTGACCATGAGCGCTCTGAAGTGTTGGTCTTTTGTTTTTTTTCAGGGCTGAGGACCAAAGTCTTTGCATGTGCTAGGCAAGCTCTCGACCACTAAATCCCCAGCCCCCGAAAGGCTGGTCTTACTCATCTGCATAGCCCTAGCGTCTAGCACTGTGCATTTCTTTATTGAACAAATTAAGTGAACTGCTAAGTCACACATCATTTTCTTGTGGCAAGAGGGGACTGTAAAATCTATTAATCAATCTGACAAGTTTAGAAGGATGGATCTAATTTCTTTTTCTTGGTTTTTTTGATGATAGGTTTTTCTCCAATTAAAAAAAAACACAACTAGGAGCTGGGGGAAAATGATAAGAGTTAACCCACAGTTAAAAGTAGTCAGACATAATAACTTCCATTCTAGGTAAGCTATATATTTTAGGCTTATGCTAATTGACCACACAGCCACCACTTCGCAAGGAAGGAATTTGGTGAATAAAGTGTTTATTCTGCCACTAGAAAGACTAAGAAAGTTTGTTCTCTTGTCTCTGGCACTTTAATGGAGGGTCCCAAATATAAAATTTTGTCATTGACCGGTGTAATGTCTATCTTTCCTTCTTTCTCTCTTACTGAGTTCTGAGTTAAGGATTGCCTTCTAAGTAGGCTGCATGTTAGATGGTCTACAGAGGCATTTTTAGTTGCAGATTCAATTTTAGGGATTAATGCACTGAGGTTTATGGAGTTTCAGAATTTTTTTTTTGGCAGCATTCCACTGTTGGCAAATAGCGGGGCTGAGATGGAACTGGTGTCTCCTGATGTAGTAGATGGCACTGTCCCAGTACACTAGTCTCCTTCTGGAGGAAGTTGGAGTCTCAGGATTTTATGAGGAACTTAAAAAAAAATCTATGTGCCACCACAGTCCTGATAAATTAGAATCTTGGAGTAAAGGCAGATTTTTATTTTAAAAGCAAATTTGGGGGGCCAGAGTGGTGGCTCAGTGGTTATGGCACTTGCCTGGAATGTGTGAGTACACGAGTTCAAACCTCAGCACCATTTACACAACTAAGTGTCTGAGGAATGAAAGTCACATGAAAAACTAAATTAAAAAATTGTTTCTCGGGGCTGGAGCAGTGGCTTAGCGGTTACGGTGCTTGCCCGGCATGCACACGTACACGGGTTCAAACCCCAGCACCCACATACACAGCTAAGTGTCAGAGCAATGAAAGCCATGTGAAAAACTCAATAAAAATTGATTCTGTCTCTCTCTCTCACTGTTCTTCTATCTTAAAAAAAAATTGTTTCTCTCTCTCTCTTTCACTGTCCCTTCTTTCTTAAAAATTTTTTTAAAAAAAAGTGTATTCGGAAATTTGTTAGTTTATTTTTAAAGTTCTGGTGCTCAGACCTGTTTGGAAATGTGGATGTAGGCAACTGTCCTATCCAGAAGGATCTGAACCTGCCTTAGGCAACCTAATGGGCACCTCCCACTAATGCAGTGGTTCTTTCAAAGTGAGCTCCCCACATAGCAGCAGCTGAATCAATTGGGTATTTGTTACAAATGCAAATAGGAGCTGGGAATGATAGTACAGGCCTGTAGTCCCAGTGACTTGGGAGGTTGAGGCAGGAGGATTGCAAGTTCAAAGCCAGCCTCAGCAATTTAGTGAGGTCCTAAGCAACTTGGCAAGATCCTGTCTCAAAATAAAAAATAGAATATGGGCTAGAAATGTGGCTCCGTGATTAAGCGCCACTGGGTTTAATCCCTGGTACTAAATAGGAGGGTCTCCATCCAGAATGGAGGGTTTGATCAATGTAGACAACACTAGCCAGTTCATCCCATGTCATCACTGTCCTGCCCCACAAGTCCCCAAGTTGCCATGCCACCGCTTCCTAGGAACAAACACCTCCACCCTGTGCAAACTTCTTTCATTGTTGGACAGAACTATCTAAAGATAACCTCAGTAATCTGTGTTTTAATAATCTTCCAGGTAATTCTAGTACTTGATAAAAATTGAGAAACATCTAATCTAGTTGATTACTATAAAGAGGTGCATATTCCAGAGAGGAACAAATTTCTAAACTATTGTAGCTCAGTGTAAATGAGGATTCTACGTGATGCAATGCACTGGCATGTGGGGTGAAATAGAACAGCACAGGGTCCCAGAAAGAGGGGAAAGGGGACCTGTGGACCTTTGAAGGGAGGCAGGTAATCAACAGTTTCCATGTCTTCCCAAATCTTGCCTGAGGCCAGTCCTGCCTACCTTAGCTCTTGCCTTTCTTCTAAGAAGTAAATGTCAAAAGTAGTTTTCTTTGAAGGTGACATAGGTATTTAACACCTCAAACAGCTAGAATCTTGCTAGACAGTTTTATGATGTGATAATTTACGTCTTACAAGTAAGTACACTTTGCCCAGGTAGAAACTGACTAATTAAATTTAGGTTTCAGCAAGGAATTCTACTGAAACAAACATCTTCCTTTCTGAAAGCAAATCTGATGGACTTATTTTTTCTGGCTTTTTTTTTTTTTTGGAAAATTATGTTCTTGTGGGTTCACTGTATAACTAAAATGGTGGGCCAAAGGTTGGTCAAAAGCCACAATGACCAGGGATTCCTCTAACTGACAAACATTAAATGAAGGCTTTTCTTTGTACAGAGTGAACACATTTTTTTTCTTTATTTGAAAATAGTCACATAAAATATTCCTTATCCTGCCTTTTAGAAAGTCAAAAATTACAGGTAATATTCACTGTGTACCACATTCATTAGGTGCACTACATTCATTAGGTTTTGGGGACATGGTGATGAAGTCACCTACTGTAGACCTTCCCATCCAGTGAGAAGCTTGCGGTCAGGATGATCATGTACAAATTCCCCATCAGACATCATTTTGCCCAATCTAGGTTACAATATTAGTTACAAAATTGCCCATACAACTTGGTCTCTTACCCATAAGCCTATCAAGTACACATCCTAAGAAAATAACGATCACACCGGGCATTTCAAACAAAGAGAATTTAAGACAGGGGTTTGGTGACATAGGTGATAGAAGAACTGAGGCAACAGCACAGTAGGACTCTCAGAGATTAGCCATTTGAGGAAGGGCTAGAGAGATGCAGGGAGAGATGGTGTTTCAGAGCCCAGGAGCCGGCTCCTTGGGTGATTCTAGAGCCACAGTGGGTACTGTTTGCTAAAGCTGGAATTCTGGACAGATGTGATTGCTACTTGTGATGCCCAACAAAGGACAGTGAGGAGAGACAAATTTTTGGTTTCCCATTTCCTCTTGTCCTCTAATCTCTGGCCAGAGCCTCCCAGTGCGGGTGGGGAATGAAGCAGAAGCCAGGAGGGCTGGGAAATCAGGAAACCACCATTCCTGTGGTTGACAGTGGAGCCAGGAAGGGTGAAAAATGCATCTGAGAGCAAAGTCTGACTGAAGGACTTTCTGGTCCACTGTTCCAGAGTAAGAAGATTTTTGAGACAATCAGAACCTCTCCCTGGTGGGACCTCCGGGAGATGTGACCTCACAGCTGGGTATAAAGATCAAAGCTGTGTGGCAGGCACAAGACCCTTTCAGAACCAAGATTTGTGGCTTCCCCACCAACCCCCACACTCAATTCAATTTTTATAAAAACTTTACCCTCTTATAGTACTCAGCATCTTCTTTCTTTGCTCAGCGAAAAGTCCAACAGCAAATCCATATTGGTTTCCATAGGTCTCCAGACTGACTGGAGAAAGGATGCCTAACTCAAAGAAATAAATTGCAAACATTGTGGCATTTAAGGCAAACATATTTGGAACAGAAAGTTCCTACTGGGATCCTCAGTGGCTCCTGCATACTCTGCACAGAGGTTTCCTTTATCCATTTTGCCAGCTCTGTTTCAACAGGTGTTATGATGTAAGCTTACGACAGTTTCAAGGTTAAAAAAAAAAGTTAAAACCATCTCAATCCATTGTGGACTCATACTTTTGTAAAATATAAGCTATTAAGAAGAAGAATTACCAGAAAATTTTAAAAGAAAATGATATGCAAAATACAAGTCCAAGTACTTTTTTAAAAATTAGATTTAATAGGCCTATAGTGATTCCCATTCATTCACTGTGGACGTTTCTGAATTCTTGTTCTCTGTTCTGCTTCTATCTGCTTGGAGACCAGCCAGTCTCTGCACAGAGAATATAGACCACTTGCAGTGCTTGCAGTGATTGCAGGAGACAGCTTTGCAGGAAGGTGACTGTCCCCATTCCTGTCCTCTGCAACCTGCGAGTTCCAGGAAGTCACGCCCAAGATGTAATAACGTGCAGGATTTGTGAATGTGCAGGAACTGGGTGCACAGAGCTCGGAGGAGGACACTTAGCCCAAGAGGAGTAGCTTCTCGCGCTTTCTCTCTTTCGGCGCCTGTGAGCTCTGTTAGTGCAACGGGGTCCGCCTGTTTTTCAGCTGCCTCATTTTTATGTTCTTTCAAGGCTGACAACTTGCGAAAGGCAGCAGACATATCTAAAAATGACAGTTATCTTCAGGGAAAGGAAAATGGCAAATATTAGACAAAAAAAGTATGAAGTAAATTTTTCACCCTGAAGGGCCAAAGAAATCATTAGAGTTATCTGACAGCCAGTCTCCAGGCACATGACTTGCCCCCTGGCTATCTCATTGCTATTTATATGAGCCGGGATGTCTATCCAGTGGCCAGGACGGAAATCATGTGGGATCTGTAAGAACTTAGATGTGGCCCGGAGTGAAAGAAACCAGGAAACCTCTCCATCTATCTCTTCCAAGTCTGGACTCCAAATTATCTATCTGTAGTTTATAATTAGTTACTCTTCTAACACACACACACACACGCACACACACACACACACAATTTTTATTCTTCTCCCTTCTAAAACATCACACCAAGCAAATTGCAAATTAAAACTTTAGGACTTAAAAACTATGTTTCTCCCCTCCAATATTATTACAGTTACACAGTGAGTATTGAAATAAAATCAAATAACAATAGTTATTTTTCAGGGAAAAATATTCAAAGAAATTATGAAATGGGAATTCAAAAGCCCTCCCTTGTTTATTCTTTACATTTATTTAAATTTACCAAATATTAAGTTGCTGTGATTGACACGTTGTTACGGTTATGTAACTGAAGTGTAATACGTACCTATGGAACATATGGTTAAATATAATCACATAGGGATGCAGGGTCTCTTTCTAGTTGAGAAATTGGTTCTCTCTAATGCCCTTTATTAAAGTTTAAAGGAAGTGTTGGCTTGGCAGTGGAGGAAGGATGGCGAATGAGCTTTCTTACAGCTGACCTTTAGGGGCCCTTGTGCTGTCTGCAGCACTGTCATTAAGCAAGGCAGAATGCAGAAATGTTTGTGAAAGAATGTTACAAAAAAAAAAAAAAACACCAAATACCTCACCTTAATGCAATTCCCCAAATCCATCTCGCGAGATCACTCTGTTTTGACACGACTATGTGCGTGCGTTCTGAGAGTTTGATCATCTTTCTACCGCCAGCTACAATCCTAAGTCATGAGTCAGTGGCATTTATCAAAGAAAAGCTCAACTGTATTTTCTGCACATTGTTTCAGCAACAGATTCTAATCACCAGAACTTAAGAATCTGTTCTTACAATCTTTTGACAAAAGTGAAGTTTCTCCATTTCAGCCTTTAGTATGAAAAAAAAAGTCCTCCGTATGCATTACCGTTCTTATTGCAGCCGAATGATTGCTCTCTCTGAAGATCACATCTTCTTTTTGACTAGGTTGTGCATTTAAGGCCTGAAAACTGTGACCCCCGTTGCCTAGCAACCGAGAAACTCAGGCCTCCGTCCTGGTGGGCGTGATGGAGAAAGGTCAACGAATGTGGCAAGCCTGTCCTTATCAATATGCTTCTGTGCCAGCTACTTTTATTTCTATATAGTAATATATCATAATAAGTTTTGTAGGTCTTTACAGTGTGGTTCTCCCTTTTGAATAAAAGCATAACTAAGACTTGAGGGGATGTCTGATATAACAGAAAATGTAACCATAAAAGAAGAAGAAGAAAAAAAAAAACAGAATAGAAATCATCTTACTGCTGAGTACCCTGCCGGGCTGCCTGAGGCAGATACACATTTCCATTGAGTTATTTTATGATCAGGCCAGTATGTTATTGAAATATTATCTCTTTAGCCTTTCTCATTCTGATAAGAAATGACAGGCTCTCAGAGCAGTAATACGTACAGAGTACAAAATGTGGAGCTGCGGACAAAATTCACCCAGGTAAAGAAGCTTGGCTTTGGAGAACTTCTATTAAAACCGATGGTCCCTGGGTTGTATTTTCAAACGAGGCACACAGTATGTGTCCTAATGTCCACTTTAATTGTGGTGAGAATTTGGAGCCTCTATTGAGGATTGCATTTAGACCAATTATTGAAAAATATTCAAGAAAAAGTCTGCAGTGTTTTTGCAACCTCCTTTTTACCAGATGCGATTTCTTTAGCAAATGATGAAATGCTCTTATGTTTCAGATGCCCAGGTAAGAGTTGCAATCAGGCTGGGCACAGTGGCAAACACCTGTAATCCCAGTGACCCTGGAGGCTGAGGCAGGAGGATTGCAAGTTTGAGGCCAGCCTGGGCAATTTAGAGAGTCCCTTAGCAATGTAGGGAGATCCTGTCTCAAAATGAAAAAAATAAATAAATGAAAAGAATTGGTGATGTGGCTCACGTGTGAAGCACCCCTAGGTTCAAACTCTAGTAACAACAGAAACAAAAAAGTTACAATCAAGATTTGAAGGGTCATTCTTGAAATAAAGAGAAGATGAATTTAAGAATATAACATTTAGATACTAAGAATATAAACTGGCAAGTGAAGTACTGGGTAGGTGGTCTGATTGAGAATTATTTTGGAAACAATGTATAATACATATAGCTTTATTATTTTGTTTATGAACTTTACACCAAAAGAACCCAGATACCCCTCCCTGGATGAATGGATCCAAAAGCTCTGGTACATATATATACCATGAAGTTCTACTCAGCAATTAGAAAAAATAAAATTGCAGCCTTTGAAGGTGAATGGCTGGGGATGGAAGAAATTATGCTGAGTGAAGTTAGCCAAACCCAGAGAGTCGAGGGTCGAATGTTTTCACTCTCTTGTGGAGGCTGGAGCTAAACCCTGGCCTGTGTGAAAGGTAGTCAATCTCATGTATTAGACCCGGTAAAGGTGTAGCAATACATCATCTAGGGCAATCATAGATATGTATCAGGGAGGAGCAGGGAAGGAGCAGATGGGGGAGGGAAGAGTGAGGGAGAATAGGGAGGGATCTAGGGGGTAATTCTGCTTTAAGAATATGTGCATATCATATTGTTACTTTATATGCATTTATGATTAGACAGTAACTCGATTTCTTATTAAAAAAGGAAAGATCCTGATCTCACCACTGTGCATTTGTTGATTCTTATTGTTGTTTAATTGTTTAATATAAGCCATGCCATATGAACAAAATCCATACCTATGTTTTTATAGATGGGTAAGGTGGGCATGTGGTCCCTTTGCATGGGTATCCAGATTCTCTGATCTGCTTCTGATTAGCTGTGTGACCTTGGGCATGCCGGACCCCCTCTCTGGACTAAAGAGGTTGAGCTACGTGTTTTCGAGCGGGCTCCTATGATTCTTCCATCCGCTGTCAGTGACGTTACTTTTCCTTCTGCTCTCTTCCTGTCACCCAGATTTATATAATCACATTTTTGTTATGCAAATCATGATGTCTGTGTGAGCTTGTGCAACTGCCACTTTGTGTATTTTAAGACTTTTTGACTTTCTGACAAATGACTTTCAAGCAGACATAAATTTAGGTGTTCCCAATAATCTGCATCATTTTGGGGTTGTAGAAATTGACCTTCTTGAAGTTCGCATTTTCCTCTTTTCCACCCAGTCTCGGTGAACTTATGGGATTCGTGACTGTTTTCCTTTCCTCTTCTTTCTCTTTCCTTTTTTTTTTTTTAATAGCATTAATGTAGAAGCAGATGTTGTCTCTCTTCTCACAAATGCTTCACAGTGAATCATCTTAGCCTCTCTGTAAAATTTCAACTTAATGGAGTCCTGGCATTTCTGATGAGACGAGGAACTTAATTTTATAGAACAACCTATTGAGCAAGCTGTTCTCGGACATTCCCATCTCAACTAAATGTTACAAGTATTAAAATTCACATTAGCACCAGAGGAAATTTTGCATGGGTAATCCTTTAATACAGTGTTTTATGGCTCTATTAGCTGCACAGCAGCTGGTGACATGATGAATTTAATCCATTAAAAAATTCAGTAAGAGGTTTAAAAGTCAGCTTTTTAAAACATTATCTTGCTGCAAGGAAAGAGAACTTTTCCTCGGGGCCAGAAATGGAGTGGCTTCACACTGGGGCAGGTATAGGAACCGAACCTGCATGACAAACTTCCTCAGCTCAAAGGTTCCCACCTGGAGGTGGGTGAGAGAGATGCTTGAGCTCCAGGATGTGGGTGGGAAGGGGTCGAAGCAGCTGAACAGAGAGCATCCTTGACTCTCATCTTGTGCTTCTTCCTTTCTTTTCTTTAGAGAGAAAGGGACAGTGAAAGAGAAAAAGAGAGATCAATTTTATTTTCGTTTTTCTTGTGGCTTTTGTTGTTCTGACACTTCGTTGTGTGTGTGGTGCTGGGTTCAAACCCGTGTCCACACGCGTGCCAGGCAAGCACCGCAGCTGCCGAGCCCCCGCTCCAGCCCCTCTTCCTTGCTTTGCTGAGGTGTGTGATAAACATTAAATGATGGTGCTTTTTGAACCTGTTAACTTTTCCGTTTGTGTTGATATATATATTTATGTAAAATAAGAATTGCTTTGAACTTTTATTTAGTGATGTAATTATCTCAGAAGGGCTTAAGGAAGAAAACACTTTTCACCTTTTTTTCCCTGAGATTTAATTTTATTCTTTTTCATCTGGTATTTGTTTTTCCTACACTTAGTTGTGTAAGTGGTGCATGGGATCAAACCCTGGTCCTCACCCATGAGAGGCAAGTGCTCTACCCCTGAGCCACCGCTCCAGCCTGCTTCTTATTTTTTTCTTTTTTTAAGAGAGAGAGAAGGACAGTGATAGACAGACAGAGAGAATCAATGTTTATTGAGTTTTTCACGTGGCTTTCATTGCTCTGACACTTAGTTGTGTATGTGGGTGCTGGGGTTTGAGCCAGTGTACTCGTGCATGCCAGGCAAGCACTGTAACCACGGAGCCACCGATCCAGCCCACACCCCACCCCGCTTCTTACTTCTTACTTTTGATGTAAATAAATTCAACGAAGAAATCTGAATATAAAAGCTTTGGCACGAGGGATTGGAGATGTCACCTTCTAGAAACGTTCCTGGGTTGTCCTGTAGGGCATTGAGAGGGATTGGGGCGCAGGGCATCTGAGTGACATCTTCAAAGGCTTCGTAAATGAGGGTCTGCCTAGGAATGGCCAATGGCTGTAGCTAGACATTCAGCTCTTCACTAATCCGTGACTTATTTTCTCAAAAGCAACAATAAAAACAAAACTGCATTGTCTGCTCCCCAATGGATTTTGCAAGCTACTAGGTAAAATTACGGTTCTCAGAGTCAGCAGTTTGTTCAAAGGAGAATTCATTTGTAACAAATATGTATTTCTGAGCAAAAGCAGTAACAGGTCACTCTGTATCAAATTGCCCAACATCCGCAAATGAGTTTGTTACTCTATTCAACCCTTGTGAATTTTGAAAATAGGTTGCAAGTTAAAGCAGCTGTTTTTGCCTAAACAACTCATTTACACAATTCCCTTGTTCGTATAAAGTCACTTATGCTATATTCTCACTTAGCATAGCTCCATGTGGAAGGGGAGTTGCCATTTCTTGCGGTGCTGCTATTATAGATCATAACAGCAAAAATGTAATCCACTTGGAGTGCCTGGCAGGAGATCTCTAATGGTCCCTGAAGTGTAAACAAACCACCAGGTTGAGAAGGGAAACAGCTATTGTATTCTCGGGTACTAAAGATTGGTTTATTTTTCTTCCTACATGAAAGGCTTCATCTTTCTCAAAGTGCACGGGGCACCTGGATGTGAAAGCTCCTTCCTTCCGACATGAACATTCGAAAATGATTGTTTTCCATACAGAAAGAAACGCTACCAATAGTTTGCCTTTTGATGGAAAGTGCAGTATATTTAGAAATAGTTAAAAGCGCGAGTTGATGGTGAGTTGAATGAAATCTGTTTTGATGCTATCTGTCCTGGGTTTGAGGTTGATTGATCTGGATGTCCCCCTCCCCCCACCCCCTGTGCTTTTACAAAGGCGTCTTTCACGGGTGTGCAGTAATGTGTTTCTTTTTCCAATCTACATGGTTCCTTGTGACTGAGCTTGTTGTAAGAAGGGTTATGCAGTTTGAGCATTCGACTAATGACACTGCCTTAAACACACACACACACTCCACTGAAATGACTTCCTTGTTGAAAAAAAAAAGCATAAAAAAATCCTGTCAATACTGTCATCCAAACCGCCGGTACCTCTTACATGTATACATGATTTTCTTGGGCAAAAGGATTTGTCTTGACATTTCAGATTTTATAGTAAAGGATAATGCATATGTAAATCTGATATTTTTGACAAGCAGAGGGATTTTGGTAGGATTGTGTCTGTTCCTTCCATTCCTAAAGAATTTATTTATTTGTTTATTGGTGCTGGGGACTGAACTCATAGGTAAGTGCTTTACCACTGCGCCAGTGCTCAAGCCCCCTGAAAGAATTTTTTTTTAAAGAGAGGACAGAGAGAGAGAGAGAGAGAGAGAAATCAATTTTTATTGAGGTTTTCACATGGCTTTCGTTGTGTACATGGTGCCGGGGTTTGAATCCATGTACTTGCGCATGCCAGGCAAGTGCCTTAACCATGGAGCCACTGCTCCAGTCCCCCTGAAAGAATTTTAAATGGCATTAGTTTGTGTTTCTTGGTGGTTTTCTAGGTTACGGGGATTCAGGATAGCACAGATTGGGTCCAAATGGGTTCGTTATCCATGTGGAATTACTGATCCTACTGATCTTAGTGTCTAAGAAAAACCTCTCATTCACTTCACCTCCTCTGCTTTCTCTACCTCCCAGTGGAATATTCTGCAGATTGACATCCCCCCTTACCTTATGTAAACTGTGAGCCATGGTAGCTGGCCTTCGTGTTTGGGCCCCCGACATTGTGATTTTTTTTTTTTTTTGACTGTAGGTTCAAAGCCCAGCAGTGACAAATTCAAATGTCTATGCATCAATTATTTTAAAAATAGTCCAAACAAAAATCCATTTAGACACTACTTGCTTCACATACCCCAGAAATCATCACTCAACAACTGTCACCATTGATAAGACGGGGCTGTAAGGTCCCAAACTACTGCTCTTCCCCAGAGAAGTGCTTCTGAGCTCTGCCCTGCTGCTGGGGGTTCCTCTATCCTCCTCTTCTGAGTAGTGGCTTCTGCTCTGCAGCCTCTGAACAGACTTCTGCTGGAGGGACCTCCCCCTCTGTGCCACCCTGTTCAAGTGCCGCCACACACTGGATCTAAGCAGTAAGGTTCTTTGTCTCAGACAAAAAAAAAAAAAAAAAAAAAAAAAAAAGAAAGTCCATTGACACAATGGTGAGAACAAAGTCACAGGATTTATCAGAGTAAGAGGAAGGAAGAAGGCAAGCAGAGCTCCTGAAGGCGAGGGTCTCCAGGCAGTCTGTGGTCTGTGGGGTAAAGACATGGTGGCCCAGCACAGGGGATTGGTGGGGGGAGAGATGGGCCAATCAAGCCCTCTGAGCTCTGAGCTTAATAAGCCAATCAGAAGTGTATGATTTCAATCCGTTATTTACATAACTGAGAGGACGGGTCTCCCCTGGTGGTTTCTGACATGTCTGTTAGAGGAAGCGTTTCCCTAGGGGTCTGCTTGTGGTCAGCTGTTGCTAGGGTAAGGAAGAGTCGCTGTGAGGAGCAGAAGCAGGTGTCCTAGGTCCGAAGTCACTGTGGTTAGCCCTGGCAGGGAGCAGCCAGTCAGAGGATTCCCTTCAGAACCGCTGTCTCCTTTCAGGTTGGCATGATGTCCCCCTCCCCTCCTGTCCTTCCCCTAGGCCCTTACTCTAGCCTTGGGAGATCTAGCCTCACCACCTGGTAACACCATGTCTTTCCATCATCCACCTCAGATTCCTCAAACACCTGACATCCTTCTCTCTCCTTCCCGTCTCCTCCTCTCTTTTATCCCTTTCTCTTCCTGTTCCTCCTCCTCCTTTTCCTCTCTCCCTTTCCTTCTTCCTCTCCTTTTCTGTTTTACAAGTGAAGCAACGTTGACTTCTATGAGCTGAGAAGAAGTGGAAGATGGGTTTGGAGCTGTAGAAAAGGTCACAGAATTCAGCAGCCTTGACTGTGGATGAAGGAATGAGTCACTGCTCCCCCGCTGAGCTGCCACCCTGGAGAACCACTGGCCTCGTGCCCTGGGGCTGCAGCCTCTCTGAGTGGAGGCACAGATGTACCTGGAGAGAGTACAGAGTAGCCGGTCCCTCTGACTTGGGTCCGCATAATCCCGGAATCAGTTTCTCCCTCTGCTCCTTGGCTGCTGAACTTCATTCTTTACCTTTCCATTCTTGACCAACTCCCTCCTGTTGGCCTGGCATTGTTGTGGGCTATGATAAAGAAGGAAGCAAAGTATCAATGAGATGATAATGTAGAGGAACGAGGTTTGTTTGTGACATGGGAGGTAGGGAACCAGGAGATTCTCTTGGGAGATATCTGAGAGTGTTGGCTACGGTATGGGGAGGCTGCAGTTTCCTAAGATTGCTCCTAGCACATGAGTCCCAAAGTGAACTCCCAGTATTCCCAGGAAGTGCTCAGGGTAAGGAGAGAAGACCCTGGGCAGACTCGGGAGAGCACTGCATCCTACACGGTCCTCTAAGACTAAGTGCCTCCAACTTACATGCAGGTCATATGGGGATGATGATGGTGGCTCAGCGGGTCCCATGGAGCCTCAGTCTCTGTTTCTGACCAGTATCCAAGTGAGGTGGTGCTGCTGGTCCAAAAACCGTATTTTGAATAATAAGGCTTTGTAGGTTCTTTCTGTCCCGGTTTATTAAAGGCTTTGAGAAATCTACCAAGTCACGTAGCTTGTTTGACAGTCACCTACCAACTAACTGCAACACTACTTTGGAAGCTTTTCAGGAGCACTGCACAATTAGCCTCATGGTGTTTCACTGCATTATCAACCAATTATCATTATCAACCAAATATCAATTATTAACCGTCATCAAACATGGATACAGCATGTTACAGCGTGTGCACCATAGTGTGTAAGTGTGCCCTGGAAGTCCAGGGCACAGGTTGCCTGTTGTAAAAACATTTCCTACACAGTTGTCCATGTTAAATAGGGAACTTACTGAGTTCTCGTGGAAAGGCGTGGTCTGTTTCCTTCCCTTGAACCTGTGCAGAGGTGACAGCCTTGACGAGCAGAGCAGAGGAAGAGTGATTTGTGAGGTGAGGTCTTAAGAGGCTGCGCAATTTCCAACTGCTCTCTCCCAACACAGATGCTCTTAGCCTTCACCCACCCCATGAGAGCAGT